>JACN01083978.1:0-10214 GCA_000787155.1 Scartelaos histophorus | reverse complement strand
TTTGGACACTCAAAGACGTTTTACAAATAAGAAGGAAAGTGGTGGGAATAACATTGCCCTCATAAGCTAGTTAGTGTTAGCCACCAGTTTCAGTTATTGATCACAGGAAAATGTGTCGAAAACGTCTTTTGTCAGTAATGTACGCATTGTGTCTCCATGGTAACTGATCGACATTTTGCTATAGAGACTCATGTCGAAACCCCCAGCACGATCTCACTGCAAAGTACCTCAAAGTACCTTTATCTCTGTAATTACATATGAAACAAAAACTGGCACAAAGTTCAGTGTCTTCTCTGGCAACACAAATCGAATAAATATTTTTGTATCCTTAAAAACATCTTTAAATCAGTAAATGCATGATAGAGTTCATGCATATGGAACATTACAGACAAACATCTCAATGGAGTCCCCAACAAAAGTTACATATTGCATCTTTAAATGAAATATGACTTTTCCATTAGTCAGTTGTATAACTAGACTGACCAGTGTATTCCTCAATAAATAAATGCAACCTAATTTAGGCTTTTTAAACTTTATTTTAGCCCTTATATTCAAGGTTTTAATATTCTGTTTTGTGCAACTTTTTCCCATTCAAAGGATATACTGTTTTTCAGTTGTTAATCTCTATGGCAACAACTGAGACCCATGGATAGCTAGTTTATTGCCAGTATATTCTCTTTTAAGACAGCTGTTGAGATGTGAAGACCAAAAATGTGAAGTAAAGCAGTAAAGCATTAAGCGCAGCAGCAGCTGGGTGGACATTGGAGTGAGGGGGGTCCATATTGAAATAATGCTCTTACAGTTCAGTGAATGGGCCTCGTATTCACGCAGGGACAAGCGGGATTAACCCTTTGTGTACAAGACCACTGGAGCAGAAACTTATGCAATCTGCTATGGAACCGTGCACTATAAAAACGTGTTATTCTAAAGCCAGATGTGACCTGACACTGACTCATGGGTCAGGCCTGAACACTGGAGGTTATAAGGGACCACGGCGTTGACTCACTGAGCTGCACTAGCACCGACTGGGAGGGTTTAGCTGAGGTGAGGACTCGGATCGGATAAACCGGACTTCAGCTTTGAAACTGGCAACCCAAATGACAGATTGATATGTGCTTTCTTGTCTCGCAAACCTACAACATTTTGATCAGTAAAAGATTTTATTTGAACATGTTTCACTGAGCAGAGATTGAAACTAAGACCAAAACCAAGTCCAGATTGAATCCATAAATCCATAAATAACTTTTGGTCTGCCACCTGCTTGTCTCCATGGAGCTTTGCACTGTTTTAAACCTCTTTGTTACATTACGTAGTGCAGCATTAACCAGGACTCCCCCATATCTAAATCAGGACCAAAACTGTACAGCTGTTGAGTAGGAATGTCAGAAAAACTGAAATATTGTGATATCGTATTGTCAATCTCAAATTCCAAGTCTTTTAGCTAAGAAAAATAAAGGGAACTACATAGATCGTGAAGAAATAAGTCTTAATCTTTGGAAAATTACTGTAATAATTCACCCCAAAATCATTTTCAGAATCAGAATAAGTTGCCACAAGGTCCTATATTACGCAAAATTTACTTTTCGGTGCTTTAAGCTATTGTAGAATGTAGTTACTTCAAAAACATGCCTGGAATTTTGTTTCATTCCCACATGTTGGAGTGATCCTGCATTTTTAGTCTGTCTACATCTCCAAAACTAAAATGCTAAAAGTTAACAGCTACTTTTTACATTTAGTTCAGAAAAGTTTGACAATTCCAGGGCTGAAAAAATCCAAATAATTCTTGTAAAGATGTATAGAATCTCCAAACCCAGTGGAGCACTTCCTGTATGATCCAAGCTGCAGCGTTTGTGTGAATGAAACAAAACAGCAGCACACAGGAAACATCATAACACGGATCTGAAAATAGCATAAAAAACCATAACAATACAATTTATCCGCCTCTCCAAAACATCTCGATAAGTACAGAGCCGTGAGACGCGTATTGTGATCGTATTGCAGACATCTGCTGGCATATTCGCGCTCGCCTCAACCCGAGCAGCAGTTTCTGAACTACAAATGCCTCTCCATCTGGACCATGACGAGGGAATGACGAGGATTATGGAGGTAACTACGCTGACGGTCCCTTTGGCAGCCTGGACCCGGGCTCTGAGCGGGATAATCTCACACGGGGAGCGCACTTAGTTTGATTGGACTGGGACGTGCTACTGTAGGATCTGACATGACTTTACTTTACTTTACTGAAGAGGAAAGAGGGTCCAGAGGTGCGACGTTTGTGTATGTTTAAAGGGAATGAACCAGGACCATCTAAACGTCAGAGTTAAGATCTAAAAATTTGGGATTCCTAAAGCAAGTCTAAACTGGGATAACGTAAAGATAGCTAAGCCCAAGGTTTAAACATAGATTATCTAAAGTAAAAAGAGCTAATCTAGTCAATCTTCTCAACGCGGTGAAGCTGAGGACAAGAGAAAAACCCAAAGTTTCCATTTCCCTATTTTTTTATCTTATCTTATTTATAATGTTGTTTCCTCATTTAAAACATCCAGATTTGTGTTACTCAAACCGAAAACACTCCGTTCCACCTTGTGATGTGAGAATACAGGAAGTGCTCCACTGCGTTTTTAAACTCCACATGCCTTTACACCTGGGCTACAATACTAAAAAGTGGCTAAAAAGTCAAAAGTGGCTGTTAACTTGAAAACTACCACTGGAGTAGTTTGGGTTTTGCAAATGTAGATACACTAATAATCCAGGATTATTCAAAAATGTGTGAATGAAACAAAACACAACCCCACGGATGTCGATGAAGTAACATTTTAACGTTGACCAGAGCGAACAAGAATCAGTTTGGTGTAAAATCAAAAGCAGGACTAACTAAACTAAGGACCAAAACTGAAACCTTTAATGTGGGAACTAAGTAAAAGTCAACTAGGTTAAATTGAGGATTAAACAAAGCATCAACCAGACCGAAACAAGACCTAAATCCAGGACTAAACCAGCTATAACCAGATATGTCCCACCATTATCAGAACGTATATCCCAGTAAAGAATCATAAACCCTATATTCATATTGTAAAAGAGAGAGAGGCTCCATTGGCTGTGAGATAATCCTCCATGTAAAACACAACTATGATCACACATTACAGCATCACATCTGCTATGAACAACCTCAACGTTAAGCCTGGGACAGATGAACGGGCCAAAGTCACGTTCAAACATACGAATAACCTCCTTTACATTTGCACGGTCGCAAAACAGGCTAAACCAACTCTTTCTGGTGGGAAATATTTAAATATATAATGTTCCACAGTTGCATTTCTCTCATTACATGTGTTTTTCTTACATTGAAACACACTACCTGCTTGTCTCCATAGTGATAAATCAGTTTAATGCCATAGTGTGCAACATTCAAGGCAATTTGGATAGATAGATAGATAGATAGATTTTCATTTGGGTCCATGGCCACAAGGCAGAGCCAGTTTCCATCCATAAAAAAAAGAAAAAAACCTGCTACTTTATTATGCATGGCCGTAAGATGATGCATATGCAGCAACTTTGATGTGGGGGAGAGGAGAGGAGAAAGAAGGAGAGAAAAAGGGAGAGAAAAAGGAGAGAAAAAGGCAACATTTGTGCACTGGGCTACCCCTGCCTGTCAACTCCGCAGTGGAGAACTCTGTGCGTGTCCATTATCAACTCAAATCGTACAAAAACGTGCAAAGAAAGCGTAATGTAGCGTGGAAAATGTGTCCCTGCATCATTTCAATCCGAACACTGTGATTCCCAATAATAAGGTGGTTTCCTTTTTTTCAAATTCTACAGCAAAACGACTTGGATTACAGTATTGCCTCATTAAATCACACATTTTAATCATAAAAATAAACTAAACTGGACAAAATGTAAGGTTTAAACGTCTAAGGAATAGGCAAGGTCGACTTTACTCCATAAAAAGGGGGAAATCAAATTAGTCAAATGGGAAAAAAAAATGTGTAAGCCCAGAATCTGTGGGGAAACGGTGGATTGTGGTGCACTGTCCGGAACATCCCTGATCCGGTGCTTTGGGGATCCCCCGCTGCGCCGTAACGCCGTATCAAAGTGCCCATGGGCAATCACCACTGCATTGACTCGCTCCCCGCGCTATTGAGTTGGGAGCCGAGCCAGAATACGAAACTAGCACTGCGTTAAAACACCGTGTTCTCTGTGGGGAAAAAATCAAATAAATAAATAAAGGCGCACATCTGCTCCCGGTGGGGTGTGTGACGCGCGGTTAGATAACGGCCCCGGCCTCGCGTGATCGCTCCGGGTTTGGGGCAGTGAAGTGAAAATGACACGGTAAAAAACGCGAAACCACCAGGTGCGCTGTTTGTGACGCGGACGCGACACTGGAAGCGCCAATGCGTAAAAGTGACTCCAAAACTGGCACGACGCGAGGAGGAAAAAAGGGGGGATAAAGGCGCTTACCTCGCTCATGATGGAGGGTAAAGATGGTTGTGGGGAGCGATACAAAGGAGAAGATCTTGGTGTTTCGGTGCGTGGAGAGCGGCGTGTTTCTGCAGCTGTGGAGCGGGTCCGTGGATGCTGTGAGCCGCGGCGTCGGGATGACAGTGGAGCCGCTCTCTCTCACTCTCTCTCTCTCTCTCTCTCTAGCTCTGTTTCTCTCTTCTTTCTCCTCTCTCTTTGCCTCTCTCTCTTCTTTCTCGGCTCCCCGTGCGGCTGTCAGGGGATCGGTGCAGTTAATAGTCGGATAATACGGAGAGCAGGAGCGTAACCCTGAACGCGCAAGAAAAACTAAAAACGAACGACTAACAAAACCAAACACAATTTTTACACAATATTTAACACAATATATGTCCTTAGTTATTCCAAAAACCTGTTTAATTGAGGTGAGGAGGTTCAATTTTGCGGGATAATGCGGGTTGGATAATGTGCAGCATCCCATTATCTCCCATTTCATTTCAGAAAGTAGCCAACAAAATTTCAAATTTGTGTTACTAATTTCCACGTTTTGCAAATATGGATCAGTTAAATAAAAAGTTAAATAAATAAAGTAAGAAAATTTGTATTTTTGAGCCAAAATGTAGTCCACCTGAAGACTAATGTTGGGATCTAGGCCTAAAGTGTCCGCTAGAGGGCAGCGTTAGACAGGTAATACAGAGCCTATTTTAACTGAATAAATGATGAGACAGTTGGGGATTCCTTCAACATTTGAAGCACAAAATAGAGCTTTAAATATTGTATTAAGAGAGCTGACAGATTGGAGACTCTTTTGACTGTTCTTTCTATGATGAAGCCGAGTTCATTCCGGACTGAAGATTGGAACATTTGTTGGAATTGTAGATAAATTGACGGGATATTGTTGAAAACAGCAAATTCGTGTAGAATCTTTGATCACAAATCCAATTAAGCCTTGGTATTACAATTACAGGTGCTCAAGAATATCTGAAATAACTGAATTATATTATATTATATTGTATGTGTGATGCCAAACTGAGGAACATTTCAGGAAAGCAGCACCTACATTTTAAAGCGGACCTTTCCACAAAGTTCCAACCTGTAATAATCCCTCTGTGTTTTTATGCATCTTTCTGGTGGAGGATCTGCTGCTGGTCTCCATAGAAATGTTATCACTTTGCCTGGAATGTTCCGCAGTGTGACATTAATTAAACATGTGATGGAGAAACACAAGTGACACCAGAACAAGATGTCAGATCTAAACTTTTGGCCTAGATTCCAACATTAGTCTTCAGGTGGACTGCATTTTGGCTCAAAATATACTCATTTTCTTACTTTATTTATTTTTAACTGATCCATATTTGCAAAACGTGCAAATTAGTAACACGTTTGAAATTTTGTTGGCTACTTTCTGAGACGAAATGGAAGAAGAAGTAATAATTCTTTTTTTCTTTTTTTTCCCAAGGTATTTCTGAGCAATAAAACTACAAATAATTTGGCAAAGCAGCTTGACAGGTTTAATGTACATAGTGTGGAAAGGTCACATTTCCATAGTGATAAAGCAATGTTTCATGGAGCAGCTTTAACTTCCACTCATGGACATTATTACAAATCAGGACTGCAATTTACCTGAAGACCACCAGATGTCAGTATCTCCACACATTTATCAAGAAATCATCACCATCCTGTTTTCAGTCAAGACTCAGACACCATCAGGTTTATTTCTAATGTGTTTTATTTGTATTTTCTGTCCACAAAGTCATATTAGTCACTACGATGTTAGATCAGTTTCCCTCACTGTGAAGTCTACACAGCCCAAACCTGCGCCCCGGCCCCTCTCCTCCACAACACGAGTCCAGTGAGTCGAAGTTTACAACAAATTCCCATCATTTAGATTCAAGTTAAGGTGCTCTTTTTCACATTTCTATTACAATTTTCTGATTAGTTATTGTCTTGGCATGTTGAACTCAGATAATCAGATAACCCAATAATTAAATCTGATTTCTAGAGTGTGTTTTTTCTTTAAGTAAGTGCTCTATACTTGGAAGACAAACTACAATGAGTTTTTAAGGTCCTATATTACGCAAATTTAACTTTTGTGAGCTTTAATTCACGTTATAATGTTACTTAATCAATACCTGGAGTTGTGTTTTGCATCACCACATGACGTCACGAGGTGGAACAGTGTTTTCAGTTTAAGAAAAGAGCCTAAATATAAGCAGGTTTTGCATGAATTAAATAAAACGCAACTCCATGTACGTTTGTGATGAGGAAACATTATAACATAGATCAGAAAACGGCGTAATACCTTTAAAACAACTCTTTTATCACTTTTATTTTAATTTTTGCCACAATAGTTTGCCCTTTTTTGCATAATTTACCTTGTTAAAACCGGAAATAAAATCACGTCAGATGATAAAATTAACAAATACATACATTTTTGATTAATCTGATTAGTCTTTGCAGCCCTGTAATCTGAATTGTAACTAAATTATTAACATAAATACTGACATCCTAAATTTAGCCACATTAATTGAATAAAGTGCTGTTTAACCCTGTATTTATTTAAAAATCATATCATTATATATATTTTTTTTTAGGATTTTACAGTTATTTTCAAATTGAATTGCATTTTGTTCCTATAGATGGACCCTCATTGACCAGCAGCTTTGGAGTTGGTTCTAGAACATTGGATTAGACTTTATGTTTTAATACTGGTCTAAAAAACTAAAACATTAATAATCTACCTGTTTAGGACAAAAGCGATTCACATTAATCCTGGTTTGGTCCTGGTTTGAGCCCAGTTTAGTCCTGATCTAGACTTAGTTTGGTCCTGTTCCAGCCCCGGTTCATTCCCAAATATGTATTAGTTTGAAAGCCGCCTTATTCATTTCTTAAAAAAACAAACTAAAAACAAAAAGTGCAAAATTTGTCAAAATGAAACAAACATTTTTGACACACTTCAAATGTGCCAAATAAAGAAGAGGCTTTACGCAGCTTTCCAGGTCGAATCTGCACCATTTCTCACTGGAGATGCTGTTGCTTTGCCTGTAATGCTCCACTGTATGACATTAAGCTTATCTGTTGCCATAGAGACAAGCATGCAACGCTGCTGGATTAAGTGAGAGGTCAGATCTGTGGAAAGGCGAGTAGAACACAGGTTTTTCCAAGCAAATTTGAGGAAAAAACGCAACTGAATAAATGCAAATAGATAGAAACAATGCAATACTGTGGAACATCCAGGCAAAGAAATGACATCTCCATGGAAACGAGCACATGGCAGATCCTCACCAGAAAAGTTACACAGCGCACCTTTAAATAAATAAGAAGAATTAGTTCATAGTTAATTCATTTTTAGTCATACGTGACCTTTTACAATGACGGCAGCTGGTTTTAGTCCCGTCTGCCCTGGGACGAGGAGGAGAGGGGGGCGTGGCCTAAGTCTGGGCACTCAAAAAAAATATAAACACAACATTTCTAGTGCTATCTCTGTACAACATTCAACAACACGTGTTTCTTTTTTTGTTTTGCCTTTTTTTTAAACATAATGTCAAAACAAGAATCCATAGAAGAGCATTTTTCCATCTCAACGGCATCGGACAAACAGCACGAAAAACTGAAAATAAAATCTAATAATCATCAAAAAGGCCTCAATACCAGTTTGTAACCTTGAGTGGCGCTGGAGAGTTACAGAGCAGAGAGGAGTTTAACGAAATCAAGCGAGAAGCAGAGGAGGGGCTAGAAAAGTGGAGAATTTTAAGTTTAGTGTCATTTTGGACAAGTTTGGTACCTTAATTTAAAACGCTGTATTCATTGGACTGAACCGGTTTAAGAAAGACGTCTTTTGTTTTATGTTTGAGGTATTTCTGCTAACCCACCAACACTAAACATGCAGCATAGGTCAAATCCTCCAGCTAAGACAGTCCTGACCAAAACCAGGTCAAGATCTGCAGATGGGTTATTGCCGTAGACTGTAAAGACTCAGGGGGTGTGGCTCCACCTGTGGTGTTTGGCTCCAGTCAAATGAAGCTCAGTGAAGCTTGAAGCCAAGTTCCAGATTAGGACTTGATATAAGGACAAAATAATGAAATAAAAACACCATAACCAGGAGCCAGGAGCAGTTACAGAGAGAGACATGACAAAATGAACTGGAGCTGGAGCTGTTGGAACCAGAATGTCCCTCAGAACCATAGACTGTATAAAGAAGTGAGTGTGACGTCATCCGTAGTGTTCAACGCCGCTCAAATGAGGCTCGCGATGATACAGGAACAGGATGTTACAGGAGCCAATCTGGAGCCAGGCTCTATGTTATGAATAGGATTTTTTGGACAAACAAAATAGCGGGAAAAAAATTATTATCATGTAAAGTGGGTTAATAAGAACATTTTAAGACCAAGATGAAGAGAATCACTGCGGCAGTTACAGAGAGACGGGCCACAAGATCCTAATGTAAGTCAATGAGAGCCAGAGTCAGAAGGAGCCGGAAAAGCCTCCTGTTACTCTTCCTATTTGCTACACGCCAGCTAGCGCGTTAGCTGTGTCCATTCATATATACAGTCTATGGTTTGCACTGCAGTTGCCAGTTATCCTCATGGGGATATTAAAATTTAATTATGTAACTTTTCATGTGGAGAGATGCTTTTTTTTTTTCTGTTTTTGTCTGGAATGCTCCTCATGACATTAAACATATCCATCTCCAAGTAGATGATTCAACCAGAACAAGTTATAGGCCAGATCTGTGGAGTGGTGAATGCAGGAAAGACACTCAGATCACCTCCCAGTGCAATAACATCTCCATAAAGTGTCTATACAATATTTAGTTTGAAGTTGCTAATTTCTATGGCAACATTTATAATTTTTCATCTTAGTGAAACCCCTGGATAGCTGGAGGATTATTCCACATGTAACAAATACACAGTTGGTAAAAGACATGTTTGTAAACCGGTCAGTGAACTTTGGTTTTTCAAATGTTAGTATCAAATTACTCTAGATTTTTAAAGGGTTAGTAGTTTTTACCATTGATTCAATCTTAATACCTCTTAGGTCAACCAGGACGGAGCAAAACTTAACAGCACAGAAAAAGCATGATAACGGAAACATTTAAGAGATTATTTGGTTAATATGGTGATGGGAATTTTACAGGTCACAATGTCATTTTAAGAACATAAAATAAGAGTTTGGGATGATTAAATCTTAAAGAAGACGTATTGTGCTTGTGTCTGCGATATAGTGGATCATTATCTTATAATTTGAGCTTTTTAAATTGCAATATTTATTAAAACAACTTAATAACAGAAACAAGCCTGCTGAGCTGAGCGTTAGAAGCTGTAATGCCCAATAGGAGCTGATGCTGCTGTGAATGTCACCACAACAGAGAGCCACGGAAAGTTTGTACCTAAATGACTGAAATGCTGCGATTCAACGATTAAAAAAATAAAACCTGAGTAGATCTGAATTATGAATCTTGAAAATAAGCGATTTAGAGATGATTCAAACATGCATGAATCACTCCAAATGCAACGTCGGGTGAGTAAAGTGAGATAAGGCGTCTATAACACGGCTAAAAGCTCTGAAATAGGTCCACTTTATGTCATTTCAATTCATAAGCATTTGACAATTTACATAATTTCAGATGGAGGGGAGGAGCCTGTATAAACTTGTTTGGGATTAGCTCCACACATTTGCAATATTAATCTTATGGCTCTTATTAACAATCTTGAATAACAGCACCATTTTCTGCAGGTACTGATTATTCTTTTTTTTTT
>JACN01153941.1:0-16281 GCA_000787155.1 Scartelaos histophorus | reverse complement strand
AAATGGCGTAATATGGGCCCTTTAAAGTTGCTGTTTTTTGCCATATAAATCCCATTTATGTTCCCCTGACATGAAGTAAGTTATACAGTATATTTAGTGACATTTCAGTTTTCAGGTACTTGACAGATGAGTATTTTCCTAAAGGTTGAAGATGAGTTTTGTGTATACACAGTTCCACACTACTGGCTTTCTGTCCCAAAGGAGCTCTTCTGCTTCCTCTTGTGTTCCCATGTATGACTACACCAAAGCACAGCTGACCGTGGTACGGGTTTGGAAAGATGCCACTTTCTGGTTAGTTTGACTCAACTTCAGCAGAATCTCCCATTTCCCTGAGCAGTGCTGTGCAGAGACTATTGTTTATGTACCCACATATGGTAGAGACAGAGGGATGGGGCCTGTTTATTTTCATCTGCTACATTTGAAAAGGCCAGGATTTTGGAACACGAGTGGAAGACCTTTGTGCTTACTCAACAACAGCTGCTGTGTTTCATGTCAGACCAGCCAGTAACTCTTAACTAGTGATGGGAGGAGTGGTGAATATTTGTACTTGAGTTAGAGTGCCCATATTACAATACTTAAATATGTTATGCTCTCAGTTTTCTTATCACAATTATACCTGGACTTGTGTTTTGTTGCATTCACACGTGTTTAACACACAAATCTAGCATATTTGGAATTGGAGTTATTCTCTTAAACAGAAAACACTCAGTTCCACCTTGTGATGTCATGTGGTAATACAGAAAGTGCAAGTGAAGTAAACATCCATACACCTTCACCAGAACCATTGGATAATTTCAGCGCTGGAATGGACAATCTCTATTAAACTAAAGGTATAAGGAGCTGTTAACTTGAAAACTACATGGCAAAAAAGCTTAAACACTTAAATCTATCAGAAAATGACTTAAAAGTAGTGAAATTATCTTGCTACATGGACAGATAATTTTACTTGACAAGTTATCTTAAAATAAAGTACCTCTAGACTAGAATTAAGGAGTCTCAGAACTAGTAAGTAGATAATAAACCTGAAAACAAGATGAATAACCTGATATAAGTTTTAAAATCTTGGCCAGATCAGAGACATTTTCAGTGTACCATTATGTAACATAGGTGGAACAGAGCATTTTGAGCTTTGGAGATGTAGACAGACTAATAGTAGGGTTACTCAAACATGTGGGACTGAAACAAAAGGTATGTTTTTGAGGACTAACAGCATTATAACATGGTTTGCGTAATGTAGGACCTTTTAAGTACAGCTTAGGTCTGTAAGCCTTTAGTTGATCGGTTGAAGGAGTTTTAGTTGAGGAGAGGTTTTACTAGTTGACTAATTGATTATTGAGATTATAAGGATTTATTTGAACCACAGCAGAAAGTAGACAGCCTTTAGTGAATTATTGAGGATAGGAGGATAGAAGATACAGTAGTAGAATTGTTTTTTCTGTAAATGTATTTTGACGTTTGTTTAGCACTTAAAACACCTGTACAGTAATTGAATAAATGCAATAAATGCAGTGCCATACTTCGGGACATACCAGGCAAATAACTTGCATCTCCATAGAGTAAAGTAATAGAAGATCCTCACCAGTGAAAAGTTACATAGTGTACCTTTAAACAGACTGTAAACAGGTCATGTCCTATATGCTTTTTTATCATGCTATCTTACTAACGCAGTAGATTGATTGTACAATATTACAGCAATTTTGACATTGAAAATATCCAAATAAACTTGTTTAAAGTATTGTTAAAAAGGGCATCTGAAAAAGCTATCAAAATACTTGTAGTTCCCACTGGTTGCTTTCTGGATCATGTGTCTACAATGTTTTGAACACATCTTAAATTTATATTGATGTGAAGGAATCATTCTTCTTCTATCCTGAGTGATATCTATTACTCTAACACATGTTATTACTCAGCCAACCATCCTAGTGGAACGTACCAGTATTCTCAGACCAGTGACAATCTGCACCTGCCATTGACATTAGCCCTGCTGTGAGAATCTAACCCTCACCTGTTTTCTTCTTCTTGTGTCATCCAAGTGCGATACAGTCCATTATACCCCTTTCGCACTGGAAAAAGCCTGCAACATTTAACTGACTAACTGTGACCAAGCAAAATAATCATAGTTATATTTTGGTAGCTGTAATCACTATCTGGACTATGCACCTCATTCTGCAGGGATCTAGTTGTTGTGTATACTTAGTGCAATAATACAGGGCTTTCTAGGATTTCAGTAACAGATGATGCATTGAGGGACTGATAGAGATTTGGCTTCATAATGTCATACTGAAATAGCAGGCAGCACAGTTTTTAGTAGTACGGAAACCAGATTGTTTTTGACAGGTTATAATTTTATACATGGGGAAAAAGAAAAGTTTGTTGCATGTTTTATTCCAATAAAAACACATTTTAATACTGTGCTGTGGAACATAACATCTCCATGGAGACAAGCAGATGGCTGACACACTGCTGGAACAGTTAGTGAACAGTTATTGATGCATGTTATGATGTTGTTTCCTCATCACAAACAAACCCAGAGTTGTGTTTTGTTTCTTTCACACATGTTTAACACACAGACCCTGCATATTTAGGCTTAGTCTTTCTCTCAAACAGAAAACACTCTGTTCCACCTTGTGATGTCATGTGGTAATACTGTGTTTGTAAATACACCTTCATTGAAATCTTTTGGAAAATTACTGAAATTGCCCATTTCTGCTAATCAAATGGAAAAGGTTGCTGTTAACTTGGAAACTACCACTTCATGATATCACAAGGTGAAACGGAGCATTTTGAACGTTGGAGATGTAGACAGACTGATAATCACTCAAACATGTGAATGTAACAAAACAAAACACACTCCAGGTATGATTTGACATGGCTTAAAGCTCACTATAGTCAGCTTAGTGAATTATACTGGTAAGCCCTTTAAATTCTAATTGGTGTAAATGGAAACAAATATATTTTTATACTCCAATTCACAATGTAATGACTATTCAATTGAAGTCCATAAAACCACTACAGTATAATATGTATGTACGCAGCATACCCAAACATAAACCCCAGTCCAAACACATTGCACAATTCAACTCTCTCTCCCTCTTTTCTTTGCCATGTGTGTGTCTGGGGGCTATGTTCGCTTCCCACAACGTTATGCATGTTTGTCTCAATTGAGGCAGAAAATCATTGGCGTGCCACATGTGTTTCTAATAGCACACACACAGTCCCATTGGCCTGGCAGAGGACCTGGACTGAATAAAAACGGGGAGCATGTCTGGACTGTCGTGACAACATAGACTACAACATGAATTTCACATGAGGCAAAAGTTTGTGGTATTGCAGTAAAACCTAGTGTCACTTGCTACTATGTGAGATTGTAAGTGACGTAGGCTACTCCCTCAAACCTTCTCCGAGAGTTAAGCTGACGATAAAACGACCCACTTTTCTAACTGCCAAATTCTTTCAGTACACGTCCCAGTCAATAGAATTAAATTGAAAGGGAAGTTTTTACAAGTGTTGACATGCTATTGAAGTGGCGTATGTGTAAGTAGCAGTTTGAGACGTACTCATTGACTGCGACTTTACCATCATTGTTAGCAACTTGTAATTAGTGGGTTAGTCTTTTCAAGTACAGTCTTTTATACAAAGCAGTTTTTTGTTTTGTTTTGTTTAAATTGGAAATTCAGTTGCATTTTAGATTCATATGGTCTTTTT
Source organism: Scartelaos histophorus (assembly GCA_000787155.1). Lineage (NCBI taxonomy): Eukaryota > Metazoa > Chordata > Actinopteri > Gobiiformes > Gobiidae > Scartelaos > Scartelaos histophorus. Next base: position 12,576 of record JACN01153941.1, on the reverse strand, counting down.
TGCTTTTTATTTCAAGTCCTTCACTTACTCCATCGTAAAGCAACCAGAATATGCAAATTTCAAACAGTTTTCTGTGTTTTGTTTTATTTACTAAAAGAAAATCCCTGCCAAATCAGAGGTTTTGATCTCTACAAACAAGTTCTGCATGGGATTCTTGTATTCGCTTAGCTATTCATATTTTATTCTTTACTGACATGCACTCTGAACAGAACCCTTTTTAAGTTGTTATTTAAAAGCACAATCAAAACTCATTATCAGCCACAGTTCTTACAAAACATGCAATTTAATATTATTCACTTTAAAAAAAATAATAAAAACAATAGAATATAACATTTAAGAAAATACAATAGTAAACATACACACAAAACATATAAACATTGAAAAATACCTACAACAAATAAACAAAACAAGAAAAACTACCCACCGCTTCCACCAAAGACACACACCCACAAATTTTATGAAATAAAGCAAAAGTAATGTGGTAGTGCAGCATAATCACACTGCTAGGCCCTTTTTATATTTATATTTTGGCCCATTTATAATTTAATTTCCTTTTCTTCCCTTTCCCTTTGTTTTGTTTTTTGTTAAGCTTCACACACAAGCTTAACTATTACCTCAGGGTTCCTCCTCTGAATGTGAAACGCTAATTTATGCTCACATGCTTTTTCAATGGCAGCTACTGGAAACATCGACCATAAACGTTAGTGCTGTCCAATTACATGTGACAAATGCCCACGCTCATATGAGACTCCCCAGCAGTCCGACCGTCCAGCTGTGATCCGGCTCTGGTTTCCTCAGCCTCCCCGTATCAATAGCACCCATATGCATCTGGAACACAGCACCTGGAGGTCAGAGGTCATGCGCTGATGTCACTGCTAAATGTCTGATGGAAGAGAGTAATATAAAGTGCCACTCGCTGCACACGCATTACCTTATCCGACCCCAGCGGAGGTGAGGAGTTCAAACCCATTCATAAGTCAGTGCTCTGTGGTTTTTTTTAGGACATTAAAGACATCGTTTGAACCCTGTTAGAAAGATAGTATAAAGTATTACAGATAATTCACTTTGATTGATGCAGTAAATTGAGTGTCTTAAAGAGGGTGCAAAATTGATTTTTTTTTTTAAGGTGTCTACCATGTTATAACGTTGTTCCCTCATCAAAAACATGCCTGAAGAGATTTTAGATGCCATCTATGCATATTTCAGTAAATGGTGTTCTCTCCCAGGCCTTATTTGAACCTCCTTTATATTTAACTATAAGGTCTCCAATGCTATGGCCACAAGCCTATAAGCACGATACAAAACTGTGCACAAAAACGTAAAAAACCTGATGCAAAAAACATATTTTTTAATTTTACCTCATGCATAAACTAAAGCTGCATTGCTTTTAAGACAACCTCACTTTTTCATTGTTTAGTCATAACATACACTCTTACCAGTCTTACCAGCTTCTCAATACACTGCTGTTTACTGCTTTTTATAAAGTAATAAAATATTGAGTTAAGCATTTTGGCCCGGGCCTCTTCTAGATTTTCTGTTTCTCATGCGGCCCCATGGAAAAAATAATTGCTTGTCCCTGATATATTGGGATGCAATATGATTGTTGTATGATAGCGCTCTGAAGGGGGAGTGACTTAGCACAAAGATCAAAGGGAGAGGACTCAGATTGTCAAAAATGAAAGTGAAACTTGCAAAACATGTTTTGGTCAATATAGCATTTTCAACCAATAAAAGGTAACATGGTGAACTAAATAATGTGTTAGCAGTTAATACCTCTCAGAAGTAAAATACCCCCTCGTTAACACTTATTTGAAGTCTGTTTGAGTTTCAAATTAATATGATAAAAATTGTGATAATTATCAAACATACCGGTTTGTCTTTCCCACCAGTTTGATAGTCAGTGGTTTGATCCAGTTTGGAGTCAGTGTATTTTGTTGTGTACTTGGGCAAGGCACTTCCATCCATTTTACCTATGTATGAGAAGTGACTGATGGGGGGTGATTGAAAGGCTGTGGTTGAAATTTCAAGCTATCTGGTAAACATTTTTGGTAAAGCAAATAAGCATCTAAAAAATAAAAGAAATTTATTTGTATTATTTGTTCTATTTTTTTTTAAAAATCATTTTTTTATCAATTATTTTTGTATTGCCTTACTGCAATACAACATTTTCCTTGATCATTAATGATAGCTCAGTTTGCCTGTTTGCTTGCTCATTGTAGTAGTTATTGTGACACCTGGACATTTTTTTCTTAAAGTTCAGGGTTTTCATAAGCACATTTGCATATTTACGTTTATTTGAGTTATGTTCTTGCTGCTGGCGGTTACTGCACAAATACCTTGCATATTTTACTGCTACAGCTATTTGTCTCAATTCAAGTTCAGATTGGTTTGCTCTTGGCTGTCTGACAAATCATGTGATGAGTGATGGCTAAGCTAACACGCTAACAGCTGTGTGGCCTTATGATGCACCAAGGATATTTGCTCTTCTAATCCATTTGTATTATTTTAATCTTTAATAGTTTGATATGCTTTTCATTAATGGGCCTATTGATACTTTGCATTAAGATAACGCTGGGGGGGATTTCTATTTATTTCTGTGGCTGAATGTTTATTAGTTTCCATGGTGACAATGCAGAGATGAGCAATAACAACCCAAAAAGTTTTTAGGTTGTCTGAAACTCGAGAAAAAATTTAAATTAATTTAGACTACAAATTTTCAGAAGGCTGTGATGAATACAAGTGCTCATAGTCCTGTTTAGTATGGTTGTGCATTGTCATGAGTCTGACAATACAATATCATGATCTGCATGTCATGATTCGATATAGGACAATATATTGCGATTTATCAATAATTACTTCTATTAATACAGTCAACTGCACCTTCACAAGAACACAGTTGTATGAAATCTAATTTATAAAAATGTTTAAATCATCAGAATGTAACTAATTAATTTTTGTGACAACTATTGTTTAAAAAATCAATTCGGATGCATTTTGAACTGTGCATCACGATATATGACTGAATAATTTATTTTTCTTACACCCCTACTGTTTAGGTCAGCAACTAACTAAAAAACAGTTGTGACTGTAATTTTATGTGTGAGAGACTTGTTTAAGCACGTATATCATCTCACCTGTTAATGCTTTAATCAAATCAGCTCTTTCTGTTGAGATTGTGTTAAAATAAAATTCTGATTAAGTCTAAGTTGAGTAACAGAACTTCAGACAGAGTAGTGCTTACAGTTAGCTTCACCCCCCCCCAAGGCATGTTGATGACATCAGCTGCAAAGTATCAGTACTAATGCCCCCCTCCCCCTCCATCTTGCACCTGTCAGCTGTTAACGTGTGCTCTTTTCTCACAGGCCTGCTCATACATCTCTCTTCCTGTCAACAGCTAATTGGTTGACCCTGGGGGCTTCCTGTCACACCGAGCAAATTCATTGGTCGATACGCACTTTGCCTGTGATGTCATCTGTCAGAGGGCTACAAGTCAGCTTTGAGACAGCATGATAATATTTCAGTTTTTACTATATAGAGCCAATATCTGTAAGAAGGATTTGCTGTATATTTATGTGTAGAAGTATGGGGAAGAATAGGTCGTCTTTAATGAGAATATTTTTATACACTGAATTAGGCAGGATACCCACGGTCATGGAAATCCAGGAAGAGTCATGGAAATTGAAAATGTTCATGCGACAACAGTGTTCTGTTAAGTTATCATATTAGGCTAATATGATTATTTCCGATTATTTTCACATGTCTCTGATACAAACCCCCCACCCACCTTGACTAACAAATGTTCTGTGGGAAACACTGCATGATAATACACAAGGTCTTTTTTTAATAAAAGAGATTACAATAAATGCATTGACAGTGTTTTGAATGCTAAAAAACTATAATACCATACCATAAGGTGTGTGTAAAGGGTTGAAATTTCACATTTAGCTCTAAAAGTATGCAAAACTCTACACATGTAAGGTGTAAAGTCATGGAAAATTCACTTTAGGTCATGAAAAAGTCATGAAAAAGTTTTTAAATTTTGTCAGTGAAAAAGAATGGAAACCCTGATTAGGGCCCAACCAATATGCATTTTTTGGATTTTATATGATACTGACAAAAGGGGCTTTAAAGCCGCCAATAGCCGATATAACAGCCTATATACTGTATTTAGTGATGAAAAAATTCTCTCTCATTTCATTTGATTCCAACAGGGAATAAATCAAAGTTGAGACTTGAATAAACAAACATTCACATTGCCATTTTAATCTTTTGCTTTCTTTTATCGTGTATTATATTTTTTTTTGTACATTCACTTTAGACATTTCTCCATAAATAACAAGACTCCACAGTGTGCTATGTGGCTGAAATGTGAATTAAACAATGTGAATAATAAAAAATAAAATAAATAAACATGAATAAGTGCAATCCTAAACAAAGTTTCTTTGGACCTGATCTGCAAGCTTGGCCTTTGTCCACTCCAACTCTTCACACAGTGCACTGACTAGGGCACTGTCCTCCAGGGGTGTACGTTCCTGGACCAGACTTATTGGACGTTTGGAGACACCAGCTGGGTCTCCGCTGTCTTCTGAACGGCCCTTAATGGTGTGGGGCAGATCAGAGCCTCCTCATTGTAGAGGTGGGCGCTGTCCTCTAATTTGTAGAGGTGCCAGGGCTTTGCTGATAAAGTAGTTTAGCTCTTCATGTTTGTGTGTGCGTGTTCACCAGTGTCAGAGAAGACTCAAAAGTGAGAACAGAACAGATAGGTACAATTTAGACTGTGACAAAAATCTAGAATGTGACCATCTCCATGATGTCATACTCAGGCTGTCAGCTGATTGGCTGTCACGAGGGCACAGCAGCCAATCAGAAGTGAGGAGGGATAGAGCCAAATTGGCACTACAGGCAGCAATGCATTATGGGAACTGTAGTTCAAATTCTTATGCATTCATGCATTTTATTGGCAGGCCACTATCGATAGAAATTAGAAATTGTCTTGTGTGCTAGGACAACTTATCTTGGGAGCCTCATTTGACTCGAGGGCTGCAAGTTTGAGGTCCCTGGGCTAAATGTACTGTTATTTTACACTGAAATTTAAAGAGAGTTGGTAAGCCTGATGGCATTTTTGCATGCCATTCTAGCCTGTAAACTATCTCAGAACAGATGCTGACACACACTGGTGTAACAGTTGGTAAGCCTGATGGCATTTTTGCATGCCATTCTAGCCTGTAAACTATCTCAGAACAGATGCTGAAGCACACTGGTGTAAACAAGAGGACGTGAGTCCTGTGATGTGACTCTGGGGGTGCGTTCAGGTGCAGCACAGCGTTACACACAGACAAATTACTCCTCTGGTAAATCCTCCTCCGCCACATATTAGGACATTTATCTGTCTGAAAATTTGATAAACACCATACAGAAAGTCTAAACTGAATAAACACCATACAGAAAGTCTAAACTTTATAACAAGGTGTAAGATGCCCACGTGGACTATTGGTCCATATCTAGGATAGATTTAGGCTGATAGCCGATAACCCTCCAAGTGCTCATATCGGCTGATAATATCAGCCAGCCTACATGTCAGCAAGGACCTACAGTGCACTGTTTAAATATGGATTGGAAAAGGTATTAAGGTAGATGATTGGAGAGTGGAGATCATCACTTGCATCAGTTTAGAATTAAAATTTTTACTCTGTACAGCCAATATCTATCAGAAGGTTTTTTCTATTTAAAATAGGTGATCTTTATTGTAAATATTTTTATACACAGAATGTGAAATTATGGTTATTTTAAGTATTTTAGTAGATCTCTGGAGAGCAGAGAGCATTGAGCTGCATCAGTTAATATTGCAATTTTTACTATATAGAGTCAATGTCTTGCTGAAGATACATATACACTGTGTTTCACTGTATACAGTGTAAGTGTTTTCAGTTGAAATATGGATTGAAGAAGGTGTTTAGGTATTGGAGAAATACAAAGACAAATATTGACAATATTGAGAATCATAGTTAAAGCATGATATGAGTATTGACAGAGTGGAGATATAGTAATTTTTGCATCAGTTTATATTTCAATTTACGCTACAGAGCCAATATCTATCAAAATAGATTTGCTCTATTTATGTGAAGAAACATGGGAAAAGTTAGGTAATCTTTTTAAGAATTTAACAATTGACAGCGTGGAAATATAGTCATTAAGTTGCATCAGTTTTTATTTCAATTTTACTCAATCGAGCCAATATCTATCAGAAGATTTTTTTGTATTTATGTGAAGAAATATGGGAAAGAATAGGTCATATTTGTTGTAAAAATGTATACAATAAATACATTTCTGATGAAATATAGATTGGAGAAGGTGTTTCGGTACATTGTTTAGCTAAAGACAATAGTGAGAATCATAGCGAAAGCATGATTTGAGGATTGACAGAGTGAAGTCACTGAGCTGCATCAGTTTATATTTCAGTTTTACTCTATAGTATAGAGCCAATATCTATTAGAAGATATATTTTTTTGTATTTATGTGAAGAAATATGGGGGAAAACTATGTCACCTTTGTTCTGAATATTTTATACACTATTATTTCTTGAGTATTTCTTGATTTTCTGTTGAAATATGGATTGGAAAAGGTACTTAGGTACATTTTTTGGAGATAAGACAATACTGAGAATCATAGCGTAAAGCATAATTTGTTTTCAAGTGGAGATGTATTCAATGAGTTGCATCAGTTTTAGGTTGAATTTAGAGCCAGATGTTTAAAATAGTTAATTGCGTCATATCTTATAGTTGGAATTTTCTTTGAAGGCAATAGTATGAGATCTTAAATAAAATAAGTTCTAAAGTTTTAAATGACTTAAATAACTATAGCCTATTAAAAAATACAATTGCAGATGAAAGATTATCTTAATTTACATAACCATGCCATAAGGTTCTATTATAATCATCAAAGTACATGCTATTGTTTCCAGTTATATGCAATATTTTTTCCACTCAAAGGATATAGTCTTCTGTTTAAAAGGGACTATATTACACTAATTTCTGATCTATTTTATATTGTTTTTTTCTTTATCAAAAACATACCTGGAGTTATGTTTTGTTTTTGTTTTTTTTTATTCACACATTGCATATTTACATTCTTCTCTCAACAGAAAAAAACTCTGTTCCACCTTGTGATGTCATGTGGTAATACAGGAAGTTCATTTTGTTTTTAAACTCTGCACCTTCACTAGAATCATATGGATAATTTTAACCCTGGAATTGGCAGAATGAAACAAAACACAACTCCAGATTTGTGCCATATTAAAAATATTGTTAATTCTCATAATGTGATATCACTCATATCCATTTTGGGCAATATTCAACCTTGTGACATTGTTAAAAGGTCAGATCTGATTTAGTTTTTTTGCCATTGCATTTCATTGTCACATTTCATCTACAGGGTCATGCTGTAATTGTGAAACGGTACACAGCTTACAGGTGGGAGGAAGAAAAAAATCACCAGCACAGCATAAATATTATTCCGAGTTTCTGGAAAGCCTTTCTGTCATGTCGATGGAATTGCTATCTTGAGTTTTTGGCAGCAACCCCCTGCACTAGTCTCTTGTTCACTCCTGCTCAGACTTCGCCTCAAAACAAGTCTTTATTTGTAGGAAATATTACTGTCTTGCCCTGACGTTTAACAGGCTGCAAGGAGGCACTGGGCCAACCGTGATAGGATTGGCTTTTACTAAATGCACTGAACTTCTGCTTTTACTGTCTTAAACACACAAATGCATTCAGATCGGTCCCTGGAGCTCAAACTTATTCTGAGACGCTGCAGGAGAGGCTTAAAAAGTGGATATGACATGTTAATCTACTTTTTTCACTAAAACATAGTCAGTGTAATTATATTTCAGATTTTTTTTCGTTGTGAAGCTTATAATGGCCCATATTTCATTTTATAACAAGGCGAAAAACTCACAACTGCACTTTTGTAATATAGGGCCTTTAACTTTAACTCTGGACATGGGCAACAGGTATGACATACTAGATAGCACCAGTAAGACAGTTGTAATTCCATAACTATGATTAGTCTACTAAAAAATAATGTCAAAATGTCAAAATAATGCCTTTCCTGCATATAAATTGTTTCTCTATTTTGAATGAAAATTTCAGGGTTGAGGTATTCCATTTGAAAACTTAACTTTTTTTTAACCAGTTGCCATTTAATTGATGTAAAACAAAATAATACACCTTTACTGGCAGAATATTCATCAGTTACCATAGTGACACAATGTACACATATTAAACACAGTCAAAACGTTTTAAGACAGTCTGAAAACTCAAGAAAAAATACAATATTAATTGAAACAACACATTTTCAGGAGTCTGTAATCAATACAAGTGTTCATGATCCTCTTCAGATGTTTGATTGTAAAACTAAATATTTGCTACATGTAATATCCCACCAAAGCAAGTCATAATTGTAAAAACACAAATCTGTCATATTCACTTTAAGGCATGAACTCTTCTCTCCTCACACAGCCAGACTTAAAGGGGCTGCAGGGTACACGCCTGGCCTCTAACACTCCATAATCTGTAACAAATCTGGGTTTTGAGGAGCGGCTCTGAGCGCAAAGGAGATATGCAGCGTATGTGTAAGGGCTTTAGTTGGGATTGGCCTGTGATTCGTGTGAAGTGGGCCTCAAGGGAGTGTCTGTGTGTGTGTGTGTCTGTGTGTGTGAATATTTCGTGTGGCTTTTTTTGTAGCAGTGGAGTATATGACAAAAATCTGTGTATGTATATCCATCCAATATTCTTTATATATATATAAGGAGAGAGGAGAATTTTCTCTCGAGTGCAGTACTATATGAATTTTCCATTTAGCTTTGGGCTATTTTGGTGAAGTCAATTTGATGCAGGTCTGACTAAATCAAAGACACTTTGCCCTACCTCACTCCTTCTATTGGTCAGCCTCTGTTAGGATCTGAGTGAGTGACTGTGGATTTAACCAAATATAGTGAAATGTGAACTTTCTGAAGCCTTTGTTTACCAGTTCGAGGCAATATAAAGATAAGATTTAAAGATGCTAAGATACTAAATTCAGAAAACCAAATTGTGATCCAAGAAAGTTGTATATTGTTCACTGCTAGGTCATACGCATGCAATTGCTCAAATTCTCAAGCTCTGGTCTTAGTCATTTTTAAACCCTCAATGTAAATCAATGTGAAATGCGAACATTGCACTAGTCCTAACTGACAGATCAGTCTTGCCTCTCAACGGCTCAATTCACCATTCATACAGAGCTGGAAATGACTTTAAAATGTGCACTTAACTTCGTAACTGTAAATGCATTAAACTAATTACTTCCCCCGTTGTTTACATGTTTATTTATTTATCCCTGAAGCACGAGCACGCCCTCTGCCACCCACAGAAGCCCCTCTCTTTGGCCCGTGTTGACCCAGCCTGCGTCTCTGGTCACATCACCTGGACATGTGGCGTCATGGCTGTATGTAGCTGTGATATGAGCTCATATGTGCACATGTGTGGAGCAGTCGCTGTTTGGAGACACAACACAGAGGTGCAGAATGTGGCAGGCCAACTGTTCAGAGCTGAGTGAAAACACATGAGGCAGCTCGACTAAACATGGAGTATGTAAAAATAATAATAAACCTGTGAGGTTAAAATAAGTTAATGGCGCTGTACCTGATTTTTACTGTCTTAAAAATTTGAAAAAACAGAAGACCTTATCCTTATCCATCCTAATTCATCAGTGATGATGAGTTTTCTAACCTTTTTTTCCACAACAACTGCACAATATATCTGTGGGGATTGCAAAAATACAAAGAATAACATACTAATTATGATTAGACTAATACAAATAAATGACAACACTCTTATTTTGCGAAATTATTGGGTTTAAACTCTAAGAAAAAAATCCTACCTTGTGCATAAATTGTCCTCACATTTTATATAGGATATTCTGTCAACAAGTATGATAAGTATTTACCACAGTCAAATCTGCCTTTTCAAAAGTTGTTGGTCCATGGGTAAATGCATTTCATAGGAAAAAATACATAACCTTGAAACCTTGACGTTGTGTTTATAGGCAAGACACTTCATCCACATCACGTCTACTCATGTCTCAATAATGTGGCTGCGTGTGACCGCAAGGAATGATGACAAAATACAAAAAAGCAATGCCGCGTGGAAGTTGACATAAGACATAACGAACCACTGAATTATATTGTTTGTACTTTTAATAACTGTACACACGATTTGATAAGTGGCCTTTTATATTCAAATCAACAAATGCACTACCAGATTTCGCCTTTAACCTAATACTATTATAACCTTTTTAATAAACCTTACTTCTCAGACTTAATTAATTTTCAACCACACCTCATTATGTCAGCTTATTTATACTTTTACTAGTCATTACTCCTCGTCCTTGCGTGCGTACAGTTTGTTTACAATAGTTGAATCGATCCAGATTTTCTTGTCCGTCCTCTCTTGTCATAGAGCGAAGATTCAGATTTGGCAGTGGAGCGTGCGGAGGTATCCAGCGCACCTGCATGTACGACGTGATTGATGACTTCTCCGACTTAGTGAATATTAAATATGAGGCCTCTGTTTGTTATCATTGTCACCACAGTTCGTTTCTTGTCATTGTTTCGTGACAGGGAGCAGCGGAATGTGGGTGTGTTTGGATGTGAACTTTTGCTTTGACAATGAATAACACAGTGGTAATTAAATCAACTCAAAGTAAGTTTAATGCAATTCAAGATTTTAAATACATAATTTTGTTAAAGGAATGAACTGTTATCTTAGCGTCTTTTTGTTTCTCTGATGTTGAACCATGTCAAAGAAGCTGGTTTCCCGACAGGCGGTTGTTTCCATATACTTGTCTTCGTGGAGATATTACTTTTTTGCCTTTATTATTATTAACAGTATTGAAATAAACTTGGCAATCACACAGGTTAATAGTCAGATTTCTGGAGAAGCAGGCCTGCACATGGTAAAATTATTTTTTCTTTTTTTTTTCCCAAAATTTTTTTCAGCTATAAATCACATGCAAGTCAGATGTTTAATGCCCTACAGTGGAACATTCAAGGTAAAGAAATAACATTTCCAAGGAGACAAGTTGTTGTGTTTTTTATCCAACAACATCTCTGATCAGACCAACGAAAGTGTCCCTAGCACCTTATCATTCAATAAAGGCATTTAAACAATTCAGCAGACCTCATTCTATTTATGGTGCTGTAGCTAATTTTGGATCTTGGGTGAAGAACATCAGTATCAGATTGAAAGTTCTGTTTGCCCTGCCCACATCTACAGGTGTCAGGTACTACAAAAACTCTTACATGTATTGTGAAATGAACAAGGGCATACGTGTGTAGTAAAAAACAAAAAAAAGGTTTCAAGGTCAGGTTTCATGGGCTTGATGAGTTTGTTAGAATGAGATTGTTTTGTTAGAAGTAATATGGAGCTTCATTGATATTCTATTATGTAAATGGCATAGGAAAATGTCCAGAAATCCTACTTAATCCCACCAAATATTAATCACACTAACTGCAGAGCTAAATCCTTGCATCTATATCTTATCTATGTATTTGTGTTTGAATTTACTGGAGTCCGAACAGAGTCCAAGCGTTCAGGCCCATGAATCATTTGGTATTTTGCTCAATTCAATCCACATCTGGTGGCAGGAGAGGAGAGCGAGAGGAGTGGAAAGTGCTGAAACTAGTGGTGAATATTATGCCAAAGGGCACTGAAGTTAATAAGTGAAAAGTGATTTTCCAAAAACCTTGGAGTCTGCTTTTTGTATTGCAGCAGCAGATGTCATCAGGCAGTGTACAAAATCCAGGACAAGGCAGTTAGAAATGTTTCAGTGTTTGGAAGGTAAACTCAGTTCAACTAAGAACACTAAGGTTTACTAATACAGTATATTCACTAATGTACACACATAGGACAATATATCTGCATTTGCTCCTGTCAGGGGTACAGGCGACCCCCAGAGGACTGTTCTCCTGATCTTTAGGAAGTCAGGTGTGCCTGTATGGGTACCTGGAGAATTGGGATGCTTTAAATTGATGTGGGGAAAATGTACACTATGTGCAGAATTATTAGGCAAATAAGTATTTTGACCACATCATCCTTTTTCTGCATGTTGTCATACTCCACGCTGTACAGGTTGGAAAGCCTACTACCATTTAAGTATATCAGCTGATGTTCAACTGGGTAATGAGAAGGGGTGTGGACTAATGACATCAACACCCTTCCTTTCCTTTTGCAAAATGGGTCAGAAGAGAGACTTGACGGACTCTGAAAAGTTAAAAATTGTGAGATGTCTTGCAGAGAGATGCAGCAGCCTTGAAATTGCCAAACTTTTGAAGCAGGATCACAGAACAGTCAAGCAAATATGGCAAATAGCCCACAGGGTCGCAAGAAGCACATTGAAGTTACTGGTGGCAAAGTAACTTCCCAAGAATTGAGGAAAATCAAGCATGAAGCTGCCAAAATGCCATTTGCCACGAGTTCTGCCATATTTCAGCGCTCCAACGTTACTGGAGTCTCAAAAAACGCAATGTGTGCAATACTCAGG
>JACN01093737.1:0-11633 GCA_000787155.1 Scartelaos histophorus | reverse complement strand
GTCTCAGTCTCTGGATCTGTCTCTGTCTTAAGTCTCACACAGACCCTGCTCCTCAGATCCAGTCTAGATCTCAAGTAGGATTGTGTATTTGTGCTTGGCTAAGCGATCTCTCATGCGCCTTTTATTGCGAAAAAACCCTCTGGGCAAGGACAAGAAAGATGACGTATAACATGAGTACTACTACAATTAATGAAATGAGATTGAGTGAATGATCTATTATTGTGTACATCCATGAATGTTTTTATGAAGACAGTTCAGGTTTTTTCAGCCATGTGCTTTTATTTTCTGGAGAGAAAAAAGTTAATCAGCCTCTTGAAGTTTAGGAGCATGTGTAAAATAAAGGAGGTGGTGGACCTCTACCCGCCCACACACACTCCCACCTCCTCGTGCTCAGTCTTATTTCATTGTGTATTTTTCTTCTCACAAGCTTGACTTGATTCTCATTGATCTGGAAACCTAAGCCTGTGCTCCCTCTCTGTTAGCTCAGGGATGCTAACCCTAGCGCTACTCTACCCCCCTCCGGTCACTTTATTAAGAGTCCAGCTCCTACTGGTGATGCTTCTGCTGGTGGGTTCCTGGAGCTGCTGGTCTGAGCGGCCGTGGATAACCTCCCTCTGATTGAATTTGCAGGGGAAGACGCTCTCCTCCACTTTCTTTCTCCTCCACTTTCTGCTCCTCATGTAATTTAATCTGAATCTGAGGCAGGAGACAGTACAGGTCAGCAGGGACCGCCGAAGGCAGCCTGTCCACACAGGGACATGTCTGTGGAAACGGGGGCTGTAAATAGTTGGCATTGTGTTACAGACAAGGACAATTTGATTTCTGTCGCGTTAGCTTATGTTTTTGACAGTGCTTTTTCACTCGTTTGGAAAGATGAGATGTGAAAAATTTGATCTAATTCAAGGGTAAATGTTTATGCAGGCCTACACATTTAGGTTTTATTTATTCTTTTGGTACCATGTTTATAAGATATGTACGATTTCAAGGATGATTCTTATTACTTTCAAGTTTGCTCTCTGACCTTGTTAAAGCTCCTATATTACAATAATATATGCAAAACTGAAACCAGTGAGCGTTAAGCCATGATATAATGGCATTTCCTCCTCAAAAACAAAACCTGAAGTTGTGATTAGATTCATTCACACATGTTTGAGTAACCCCTGTACCTCCACACACCTTCACTAGAATAATTTGGATGTTTTCAGCCCTGGAATTGCCAAACTACTGAACAAAAGGTAAAAGGAGCTGTTCACTTAAACTACTACATGACATCATAAGGTGGAACAGAGCATCTTGAGCTTTGGAGATGTAGACAGATTCATAATAAAGGGTTACTCAGACAAAACACAATTCCAGGTGTAGTCCAATGAGGTCCCTTTGGTCTCTAATAATTTGTTTTTAAACCTAATAACACAAATCCAAGTCCATTTTTGAGGAGGTAACAACATTATAGCATTGCTTAAAGCACAATAACAATTCTACTGTGGAAATGAACATTCAGTTTTGTGTGGTATAGAACCTTGAAGTGCGTTGAAAAGTAACTTAATGGCATTTTCTACTTCTAGTGTTAACTGATATGAATGATTTTAGATTGCTATACAACTGAATATATCCTAAAAGCAGCATCAAAATCATTACTAATCTTTGTTGTGTTGGCCCAGATTAGTTTCTAGGGTGAAACATCTGAGCACACAGCAGCTGTGGCCTTAGCACTACATGTTTACATATTGAAAGGTGCTAGATCGATTTAAATTTAAGATGAGCTCTCGTTGTTGTTTTTAGTTTCAGCTGTTGCCTTGATACAGCACAAACATTACCGTCAGTTACAGTCTGTGGTCAGCTGACTTCCTGCGAGAGAGGGCAACATGTCTGCTTCTGTTTTCACATGTGGAGGTTTCGCTATGTTCAGTCTCCAAAAATAAAGTGCTCCGCGATTGCAATGTTATTACTATCACTGTTTGAGCCCTCTGGCCATGTCCTAATGTTCCCTCACCAACCGCATGTTGCATGCACAGATATCTGGGCTTATACTTGTAAAATGTGAAATCCCAAGGCTAAAGTCTTCATGTTCAAAAGGAAAGTGCAGTGCTTCATATTATGACCTCAAACAGCTGAGGCTTAGCCAGTCCTGCACTGAGACACTTAAATTAGAATTACAAGAGACACTTCTTTAATGTGTTCATTGTATGTAGCCTGAGCTCTTAGTGTTGAACTTGTGTCGCCAGATCCTTCACCTGCAGATAGACACATCCAAGTGTGTCTCAGTCTCAGTTTATGTTCAGGTCCTGTGTGAAATCTCAGAACCTCCAGAATTCCCTCCCTGAGCTGCAGAGGCTGCACTAGCACTGACTCAGGACTGGTGCAGGTGGTGCACTGCAAAAAACCTTGGTCAAAATTTCAGTTACAAACACTTAAATCTATATGAAAATTACTTAAAAATAGTGAAATTATTTTTCCATGCAGCAAGATCATGTTATCTTAAAATAAACTCCCTTTAAACTAGAGGGAAGCCGTCTCATAAGTTTTCATGGGCTGGAAATATGTTTATGGAAGTTAAGTTTGCGCTAAACATACTTGACTATCAAGCAAATCTGTATCACTGAATCTAAAAACAAATTAAGTGTTGCAGGTGAAAACTATGGTCAACCAACTGTAACTTTTTTAAAACATTTTTTGTCTAAATTTAAGATTTTTTGACTTGAGTCATGAAAGAAATATAGGTGACAATTTTTAAGATTATACAACCAATTCAGAACTAGTAAGTAGAGAATAAATCTTAAAACAAGATGAAGAACCTGATAGAAGTTTTACAATCTTAGCCAGATCAGAGACATTTACAGTGTGGGGTTTAGTGATGAGCGTTCACATCAGAGAGCGGCATTTTAGGTTTAACCATACAGAATTGCAGGATTGAAACTGGCAACCCAATTATCAGTAAAAGTTCTATTTGATTTAAACCTGTTTACTTCGTATCTGGGGGCACATTAGAATCTTACAGTTCCTATAAATGAAATTGAAAAATGTGACTTTTCCTGAGTTGAATGTGATTTAGTTTCAGGCCTGGTTTAGTGTGGGTTGGTCTGCGTCCTGGTGGCATGTGCTGGCTAAACGGTCTCTGCTGTTTGTCATTATGTGAACCCCCCTCACTGTGACGTGCTCCTGTGTGTGTCTCCTTGCTGTATCGTGTCACAGTGTAGTGCGTTTGTCAGTTTGTAACATGACTCCGGCGCTCTCACCACACACTCATCATGAACAGGTCACTGCTGAGTCAGACATTTGTCATCCTGCACAAATCACCTTTATTTAATAACACTCTTATGTTATTATCAAAGATTTGGGGCTTTTGCGAAGATTTGGTGCATTTCAGTAGTCTTAGAGCATTCAATTTAGATTCTGGAGTTCATTTTCTTTTTTTTTTTTTTTTGGATGAACACTACCTAGTTGTTGTACCGGTACCTTAAGAACATACTTATTTTTCTTGCACATTTTTGTTGTATTTTCTATGCTATAATCAATTCAGTCAACACATCAGGCTTAAGGATTGGCCATTCCTCTTTATGATTTGTTTGTAGATAGTTCGAATTTTCACGTTGGCTTCTGTTTTTGTCTGATTTGAAAACTTCTATCAGGTTATGCATCTTGTTTTCCGATTTATTGTCTACTTATTAGTTCTTAGACTACTTCATTCTAGTGTAGAGGGAGTTTATTTTAAGAGAACTTGCTGCACGGACAGATCATTTCACTACTTTTAAGTCATTTTCTGATAGATCTAAGAGTTTAGATTCTAAATTTTGGCCAAGCTTTTCTGCAGTGTAGTACAAGTTCCATCACTAAGAGCTTAAGAACAGCTTTTTCAGATTGAGAAATTAAGCCCTCACAGCCAATCATCCCAAAATGTAGCATAACAACTTATTATAGGCTCTTTAGTCTGAGTTTGCAGTCAATAAAATGGTTTGCAGTATTTTTACTACTACTACAGCTAATTTCAACGACATGTCTGACCTATTTAGTGCACTATCGCTGTTCTGTCAGTAGTTATTAACCAGATGAATTGACCTTTTCTAATCAGTACTCCTCTGGCTGACAGCTGGCACACTTAAACTCCCATTTCCCTAACTAACTTAATAACCATTTGAATCCCACATGCCATTTTTCAATTTTTCCAAACAGGAAATATTAGGGTGAGTTATGAAGGCTTGAAATTACAATTGATTTCTCTCATTATGTCTTGAGAAAAATGATTGTTGTTGGTCTCATTACACTTTGACAGCAGTAACCTGGTTTATGCATCATCCTGTGTGTGTTTGTGTGTTTGTGTACACACTGAGCAGAAGGTGCGGAGTTTAAATGACTTCCGTTATTGATTACTGAAGTAGGTGTCTTTGCCTCTGTCAAATCTAATTACAGAACATGCTACAAGATAAGTTTTTAAGAGATGGTAAAAAGCATCAATAAAAATGCGCTAGCCCCAGTGGAGCTCATCTCTAGACCTGGTTTGGTCCGTATTCTGGTTCTAGGTTAGTCCTGGTTTAAGTCCTGGTTTACTCTTGGCTTACTCCTGGGTCAAGTCCTGGTTCACTCTTGGTTTAGCCCTGGTTTAATCCTACGTTAGTCCTTTTTTAGTCCGGTTTAGCTTTGGTTTAGTCCTGATTTAAGTCCCACTTTTTGGCTGAATATACGAATATGAAAAAAGCCATATTTTTACCCACAAATGGATAGACAAATATATTAAAGGGATAGTTTGGGTTTTTTGACTTGAATCTGTATGGCAGCTGCGTCAGCTGTGTCGCGCAATGATGCAAACGGAGAGAAAATGGCGCCAAGCGATTAGGAGGTCTGACTTTTTCATCAGTTCATCGATAACGGTTTTATGATGCAAATGTGTCACTCTTTTGAACACATTGTTTTGAGAAGAAATACGCCTTATTTTCGTGACCCCGGTTTCAATCAGCTTTGAGAAGAAATACGCCTTATTTTTGTGCTGATTGAAACCGGGGACTAACTTGGCTCACGGGACGCTGTCAGGGGTAAGACGGTGTTTATGCGCCACACTGTGACACAGATGACATACAAATTCATGTCAAAAAACCCAAATTATTCCTTTAAGCAAAGCAAAATCTTTATTATGCATAAAAGCTGTACAAACATGTTCTGAAATGGGATTCCTGTATTCATTTGTCAGTTCAGATTTCTTTGTTGATTCCTCCATAACATGTTTAAGTTTTGAAGTCCTATTTTTAAAACATAAATCACAAATCGCAGTGATGTTTTTCTCAGATGCTGCGATGCTGCTATGGACATAAACAGCCTCATAGTAAGACAAAGGAGGAGACTGTGAATATTAAATCGGCCGGTGATTATACAAATGTAATATAGTGGGATTAATACGATACAATTGAGGTCAAATTCTAATGAAGAGACTTGATTGGTGAGCTGGTATAGCATTAATGACCAGTTATGTTGGTTATTAAGCGAAGGGGGAGGGGTAAGTCAAGGAGACGAGGGAGCAAGGAGATAGGATATAAAGGTCAAGGTTAGAGGAAGGTTACTTAGGGATTAAAAATGGGAGGGCATCTGGTCAAGGGTCTCACGGGGCTTTTTAAAACGGAGGAGCTGATGAAGTAGAGGTTGTTGAGGTTAATAATAGAAGCCAATGAGCAATCACCAGTCTGTTTTATTGACACTATACAGTCCTAAAATGATTGTGCCAAGACTTTTTAAAAATGCATCCATCTGATTCGCCAACCCCTGGATTCACGCATTTACAGTTCCAGGCTGCTATTCCGACATGCCGCTATTCAGACATTGACGTCTAACTGTCGGAGTAGCAGCATAAACATTATTTTTCAAGCGTCCCACTACTTCAGCTTTTTTTTTTTCTTCCATTATCGAAGTAGCTGCACTTTACTATTCGACAAACATTCCGCTTTTCTGACATGAGTAATCTGATCACTGATGTAGGTTTTTGAATATTTTGTTAAGCATAGAGTTAAGTCGCCATTAAGTGCAAGTTGTGTAGCTGATCAGATCTTCAATGTGTCACACATTGGGTGTAGCGTATTTCTTTATTAGCCGTTTACATACAGTCCCAGTATTGAAGATAATCATCTGCATTAAATTGACCTAGCTTAGTTAGTCAAAAGTGAGTATTCAAAAAATAAAAACAAAAAACATATTGGAATAGTGATACTAAAAAGAGAAAATTAAAAAATAACTAAAAAAACAGCATGTCTAAATAGAGGGATGTCGTAATGAAGGGATGTCGGAATAGGTGGCGGACCCCGATTCATATCTGTTCCGTGATTATAGCCCAACCCCTGGACACTCTGTTTGATTAGGTGCACCACAGTAACACCATTAGACTGACCGAGAACATCATCTCTGACCCCGGCCATGTCCTACACACAATATGAGCTGCTATCATCCAGGTGGAGTACTGCACCAGGGTCCTTCATCCACCAGTTTGTTCTGAACATGAATCGGCTTCATTCAAAAAGTCACTGATGTCGTGAGGAGCAGAAGGTGCCCTTTAACCTGTCCAGTTCCTTTTTATCTGTGTGTGAGGTCCTTGTATTGTGTCGCTGTTTCTTTGTAAAACATATGCTGCGTTTGTATTTGACTCAAAATGCATTTTTCTCATAGGGACAAAAGGTTTGTCCTTTAAATTAGCACTACACCAAACTTTACAATCTTGTACTGTTGACAGACCTAACAGAAAGATGTGCAGATCTCATTTTAAACCTGCACAGAAAAAAACTTAAGATATAAACACTTAAATCGATCAGAAAATGACTTAAAAGTAGTGAAATTATCTTGCTGCTTGGACAGATCATTTTATGACAAACTTAAATCGATCAGAAAATGACTTAAAAGTAGTGAAATTATCTTGCTGCTTGGACAGATCATTTTACTTGACAAGTCCTCTTAAAATAAACTCCCTCTAGACTAGAATGAAGCAGCCACAGAACTAGTAAGTAGAGAATAAATCTGAAAAGAAGATGAAGAACCTGATAGAAGTTTTAAAATCTTGGCCAGATCAGAGAGATTTGCAGTGTGATTAAACTCCAAAAATTCCAAAAAATTAGGCAAAATTAAAATGTTGAAGCAAATTTTCAGTAAGATCAAGTTCAAAATGACAATATTTCTAAATGAAAACACTACATGATGAATCACCTGGAGTGTCGGCCTTAAATCCTAATGCTTGGGCCATTTGTTTGCACACAGCAGGTTTCTCATTTCCTGGATTGTGTCTAAATAAACGACACAAACATCCGTGTTCAGAGCAGTGTCCCTGCTAATCTCAGCTATTACATCATCTGTAATCAATGGCAACCATCAGCCCTAGCCCCTAACACTCGCCTCCTACGTCCTGGCCCCAAACAATCACCTCCTGCCTCCTAGCCCCTAACATTCGCCTCCTACATTTTAGCCTCTAACACTGGCCTCCTTCGTCCTAGCTCCTAGCTTTGGCCTCCTTCGATCTATCCCCTAACACTCACCTCCTACGTCCTAGCCCCTAATGCTCATCTCCTATGTCCTAGCACCTCTTCCTTGTCTCCTCTGCCCAAACTACTTTTACAATTGTAATACTTTCCCAATACTTATTTACTTGTAAAGTCCCAACAGTGGATATTTTCTCATTCAATTCAATTCAATTCAATTTATTTTTGTATAGCCCAAAATCATAACAACAGTTATCTCGGCGGGCTTCACAAAATTGTTAAAATAGCAAACAAAAATGTCAGAGAATGAGCAGAACAAGGAAAAAATAATTAAATAGATAAATAAAATAATAATAATAATAATAATCCTCATATATTTGAACAAACTGTGCCTTGTATAGTACTCATGTATTGTATAAGCCGCTCTTGAGGTCAAAATAAGTTTACTGCGTGCTGCGTGCATCTAATCAGAAAGCATTTTCTTGTTTGATAATCTGGAAATGTACATTACCATGTTGTTGTTAGCACAGCAAAACTCGCGCTGGATAATGAGGATGTTCTGAATCCATAAGGTAAGTGAGGAATAACTTTGGACCACTGCAAATTGTTTAAAATCAACTAGTTTGAAGTCAGGGAAAATCTGTTATTTCTTGAACCTGTAGATTTCTATTTTTATTTGTTTATTTATGTCTTGGAATAGAACATGACAAGGTGTTTTTATGCTACCTGTTTGTTTTCTTATTATAGACCTATTATTTGACATATTTTACAATCCCAATTCCATTCCGTGTTTCTCCATACTGCTTCCATAGTGCTTCCAGGCTCTCTAGTTGTCTTCTCTAATGGTTTTCCCAGAGTTCCTCTCTCCAGGCCTCCCTCTGGTCATCTCAATATTTTATCCACATGTCGCCTCAGCTTAGCGTCCCTCCTCTGCTTCCTCTCTCCCTTTGTTAGTCTCTTCATATTATATAACGGCTATAATCCACTTTAAAGGTGCACTCTGGGACTTTTCTGTGGAGGGCACACCACCTGCTTGTATCCAAAGACATGTTTTTTGTTTGATATGATGTTACTCACTGTGGTATTCAATATGTAGCCTTTATGCCTCTATATGAAGTCTTATTTCTCACAAATCCATAGGAAAACATGCATTCTTTAAATGAATGTCCTGGACTGTAGAACATTCTCACCAAACTAAAAACATTTCCATGACTTTTCATTTCTCTGTTGACGTACTCCTCACCAGACCTGCACATACACAAAATATAGTATTATGGATTTGGTTGGATCGGAATTTAGATTTGTTTAGTTTAGATCTGGTTTAGACCTGGTTTAAACCTGGTATATTCTTAGTTTACTCTTGGTTTAGACTTTGTCTTGACCTAGTTTAATTGTGGTTTAGTCCCGGTTTATAGCCTAAACAAATCTCTATCTCATGAACTTGTGCTCTGGTTGTGTTGAAGTGACGGCTCTGCTGCCTCGGGCCTTTTACACACTCAGCATTTCCCTCTTATTTAATGTTTACGTTCACTATTCTACTTCACAGGCCTCGTGCTAATTAGCCCGCACCACCGATTAGCTGTTGGCAAAGACCCGCACTGCAATGACGAGGGACAGTTAGCGGATTACTGCCCAATACTATCTTTAGAAAAGACCATTTAGAGCAGGTTCAAATGGACTTAAGCAAACATGGAAAACCAAATGATAGACTTAGAACAATGGGGTCAGAATCAAGACTAAACAAGAACTAAACCAGCTCTGAATGAAGATTAGACTTGGATCGGAACCAGGATTATACCGCCATCTTGATTGCTAGTGTGCATTGCTAGTGTGCAAAATGCCCACAGTTAAGTTGTTGTGTTGTTCCACACTGTGGCATTAAACTTATATTTTGCCTTCATTAATTTAATTTTTTTATGCTAAAGAATGTATATTTTAAACTGCCTGTGACTGTGATCTGAAACTCCAACGAGATGGATCATTTCAGTGCTCTACTGTGAAAAATTTCTGGGCAAAGCAATAACATCTCCATGAAAACATACATATTGTATCTTTAAGCTTAGCATCTTAAATCTCCAGATTTACTACTGAGCCTGAATAATCTGAGGTGTGACACAATCTTAAATTAAAAAGAAATAGAAGCACTTCATATTAATTGCCATGTTTACCTGAGAGCTTTAATTCTGAATAAAAATAATAGAACTCTGAATAAAAATGAATTCTGCTTTAAAAAGGCCACGTTAACACTTAATTCCTAATGAAAATGATTATTCAGAATTAAACTTAAATCCACAGTAAGTATGTCGTTTAGGAAATCCGTTGGTGCGCCCCCTGCTGTCTAATTAGGGGGCGCACCACCCCCAGACGCTGAGCCCAATTAAATAAAGGAGATTTAATGTGTTTTAATTAATTAAATTTTAATTAATTGCAAACTATTTAATTCAGAACAAGTATGTATGTCTGCATTAAAAACCATCTAATATTGTTGTCATGGCATTATGGCATAAATAACCATTCTGTTTTATATGGTATTGCTTCAGACACACAAAGGGGTGGGCCGGGGTGGGGGGGTGTCCCATGGGTGCAGTCGTCTCATTTGAGTGTGATGGGTGCGAGACGGGACTCTATCACGCCTCAGTGAGCAGCGCAGGGTTTAGGGAGGTCTGTGTTTGGTCTTTCTGTATTTATGTTTGATTTAAGTCTCATAAAAAAAGGGCCTACACCTGATTTTAACTTGTTAACTCCTCAAGCTGAATGCTCTTTACATCACGCATCGTGGACAAATCTGCTAACTAAGATAGTAAAAGTAAAGTAAAATATAATCTATCTATTTTAAAAAGCAGCTTCTCAGACAATAACTAACAAAGAAGCTACTTTTTTGAGCATGTTGTTACAGAGAACCTTGGGAAACAACTGCCTGACTCTATCCCAGACACTTGATTCTGCATTTTACATTTTCAAGAGTGATAAAAAGAAACTAGTAACATTGATTTGAAAACTATAAAGAAACAAGCGCATGACACGACCTCACATGGTAGTGTCTTTGTCATGGTGCAATATCACTATGTGGACATGTCACAACTAAAACATGTTTGTGACTCCAGGCCGTTGAACATGTGGTCATCTGACATCTTAACATATCAAACTGGATGTAGCCAGAGGACACACTGCAAAAAAGCTTGGCCAAAATGTAAGATATAAACACTTAAATCTACCAGAAAATGACTTAAAATTTGTGAAATAATCTGATGCAGCAAGATATTTTAAAATAATCTCCCTCTAGACTAGAATGAAGCAGCCACAGAGCTAGTAAGTAGAGAATAAATCTGAAAACAAGATGAAGAACCTAATTTAAGTTTTAAAATCTTGGCCATATCTGATACATTTGCAGAGCACTTCGGATTTGTATAAGATAAGATAAGATAATTTGCTTTATTAGTCCCACAGTGGGGAAATTCCAGTGTTGCAACACACAGCTCAAGAAAAGCAGGAAAATAGGAAAATGGTAATAAGCAATAAAACAAGATAATAAATAATGGCTTAAAAATAATCGTATGGTACAATATGGAAAAATCGGTCACACTCTATTACTCTTTAAACATTTCCATTAATGTCAGAATACCCTGAATGTGCCACAGTATGGCATTGAACTTGTATATCTCCTTGGTGACCTGCAGGTGAGCTCTAAACATGAGCAGTGTGCACAGACTTCCTGTTTGTCACATGACCCGACCACAGTCACAGGAAGTGTTTCCTGTGTGATGACTTTCCGCTGCTTTGTGTCGCTCCTCAGCCCCACTCGGTGAAACAAATAAACAAATACTAATACAAAATACAAGTACAAATACAAATACAAATACAAAAATACTAATACTAATACTAATACAAAAATGCAAATACTAATACAAATACAAATACAAGTACAAAAATACAAACACAAATGTAAACACAAATACACAAATACAAAAATACATACACATACATATACACATACACAAATACATCCAAAGTTTAGTTTGAGACCACAGATGAAAATGATTTATTCATGGGAACTGTTTCCTGTTCAGTTCAAATGATTCCAAATACATATTCTGTCTGTCTCTGTCTTCCTCTCCATCTCCCCTTCTCTTTTCCCCTCCCTCCCTCTCTCCCTTTCTCCCTTCCCTCTCCCTCTCTCCCTCTCTCCTTCTC
>JACN01034341.1:0-11141 GCA_000787155.1 Scartelaos histophorus | reverse complement strand
TTTTTTATTTTTTATAATTGATTGGTGTAAAGTTATAATTTATACCATACAACTAAACAACAGCTGTAGTTTTCAGCTGCCTTTTTTAATCTTGCCTTGTTTAGTAGAGATTGCAAATTCTAGACCTGAAATGGTTCTAATGGAGATGTATAGAGTTTAAAAACCCAATGGAGCACTTCCTGTATACCACATGACAAGTGGAACATAGTGTTTTTAGTTGGAGAGAAGAACTCAGCCTAAATATGCAGGATTTGTGTGTTAACATAGGTGAATGAAATGCAGAACTCTGGGTATTTTTTTTTGATGAGAATGCAACATTATAACATACGTCAGAAAATAATGTAGTATGGGTCCTTTAAAGGTGCACTCTGTAACTTTTCTGGTGGACGGCCCGCCACCTTCTCTCTATGGGAATATTATTGCTTTGCCTGGACTTTTGAACATCCATCCATCCATTTTCTCCCGCTTAATCCGGCTGGGTCGCGGGGGCAGCTCTGCCCATTACTCTATGCACCAGACCCAGACCCTATGAACCCCTCTGCAGGTGGTGAGTCCACAGGAGGGAGGGACTCCCTGCTGGTCCCTTGTTGTACACTGTTCATAGGGTGTTGCATGTTTTTGGTTGATGGGGGGAAACCGGAGCACCCGGAGGAAACCCATCCAGACACGGGGAGGAAACATGCAAACTCCACACAGAAAGGCCCAGGCGACCCGGGGATCAAACCGGACTTTTGAACAATAACATTTTAAAAAATGCAGTATCTATCGCCACGGAGAGAAGCATTGTGTAACTTTTCTGATGGAGGGTCTGTTAAATGCTTCTCTCCATGGAGATTATCATTATTGCTTTGTCTGGAATGTATGGCATTAAACCTTTCAATCTTCATGGAGACCAAACCAGACCAAGTTACAGGTCAGCTCTGTGGAGAGGCAGCCCTGCTCACAGTCAGCATACCTGATTTTCTAGCTTGATCCATAAAACCACCAGTAATTGAATA
The DNA here is from genome assembly GCA_000787155.1 of Scartelaos histophorus. Taxonomy (NCBI): domain Eukaryota; kingdom Metazoa; phylum Chordata; class Actinopteri; order Gobiiformes; family Gobiidae; genus Scartelaos; species Scartelaos histophorus. The sequence goes on along the minus strand of JACN01034341.1, from coordinate 10,143 downwards.
GATGTAAGGTAGAACATTTAGTGTCATAGTGTGGAACATTCCAGGCAGATTAATGATATTCACAGAAGCAAGAACCTGATGAACCCCCATTCAAAGTACATAGTGCGCCTTTAAAGGTATTATTTAGCTATGCCAAAGCTTTAAGCAGAAGTATAGACTGGAGTTGTGCGGTGCTTTTCCACTCCCAGGTGAAAGGTGTTGTCTCCGGGTATAGACCAGACATAGGAGGCTGGACCCTAAAGTGAAAGTGTAGATGGTCATCAGTTAAAAGGTGTCTGTGGCAGGGACATAGACACTCCGTGACATGACGATGTCTGTCTCTCGGCACAACCAAGAAGCGCCTGTCATGCTTCAGCAGCCCGGATAATTATTTCGCTCTTATCCCTCTTTGCCAGGGCCCCTCCAAGCCTACAATGGGAGCTAGGACTGCGCCTCCCTCACTGTCATTCACACATCCTTTCAGCCTTTCCTTACACTCTCAAAGAATAGGGTTCATATGCCAAACACTGGGCCTGCACGGTTTGGAGGGGACAAAAATTTAATAGGGGTTTTTCCTGACAGGTTTTGTGAGAGTTGTTATATATGTGTCCAACTGAGGATTCATTTCAAAGTGGACATTTTTAAAACACCAACGTGAATTTATGTTTGAGAGGAGATTGAAATGTGAATTGCTGAAATAATACATGAATAAAATTATTGGTTTGCAGAGGGCTAAACTACAGAATGAGTGATTCTTTATTAGAAAATGTGTTGTTGCCAGAAGACATTCTACTACAAGGGAAGATCTGATCTGGGTTTTTTGTCTTCTTGCTGTTGTGGCTTTTTTAGTGTAATGTAGTGAAATAATATTGTAAAATACATGATAAGTAAAGTTAAATTCACAAATTAACTGAACAATATGTATTTTCTTGAATATAATAATGAGTTGTATTTTGTATGATTACATGTGCCCACATGAGAAATAGACACATACATAAAAATATACTTAGTTCAGAATAATAAATTATCCTTCAATATCACTAATTACCAAAATTAGCACTAACATATCACCAGTCCCTATCTATTGCCTACAAATAGAGCATTTTTGATTAGATGAATGCAATTTTAATTCAACTGTGATTATTCCAGATGCCCTTCCAAGCATCATCCCACAATATATGCTGATGGTGGTTACAGTTTGCCTTTGTTTGCATGTTTATGCACTGCTCTCGTAGAAAGTAGCTCCATCCGAAAAGCATGCAAGACTTCTCATTCAGCCTGTGAAGTGAGGCACAATTACGCCGTACGAGTCTCGGAAGGAATGAAATGACTTTTTGGAATTGCTTGGCTCCGTCTGAAGTCTGAATGCGCGTTTGTCACAGATGTTGATGTTTATCATTTTCTCTGTAACAAGGCAGAATTTGCTTATTTTTGTAGACGAGGTTTTCGTTTTCTTTTTGTGGCGAAGATGTTTTGCGCAAAGATAATTGATTTGAACACATTGTTTTAGCAGTTAGAAAGTATTGGTGAGTTCATATTTTTGGATAAAGATTTTTAAATTACATTATGTCTGTCTGTGGTGGAGAATGTTCTTGGAAAATATATTCTACCATGTATTTGTTTATGATTTAGATTATGGAGAGACTCATGAGAACCTGGACATTCAGAGGCTAAGCATTTTATTTACTGCATGATTAGAGAGTCAGTTTACCACAGTATGTATATTTGTAAATGTATTTTTGAGCTACATAAAGAGCTATTTTGGCCGTAATTGGCACTGTGAGGCCAGCCTAATTTAGAAGTTGTGCATGTTAACCTGTATCCCCAGGGCCAAGTCCCAGCAGATCACACAAATAAACAAGGATTGCCAAAGCGAGCAGCCGCTGTAGAGGCTGTCTCCACCAGATAAGACAGAACAATAGCCCTTAATAGGCCACAGTGCCCATCTCCAACCATGGCTTTTTCTGCTCCTATCAGCGCTCCACTAACAAAGAACAACAAGATGCTCTGCCTTTTCTTCTCTCCTGCAGCGATTAGCTGTGCTGCACAGAGCTGTGGGCATGGAAATGTGGATCTGAGTGATAATTCACACCAGCCATACTTAACCTCTACCAGGTTTTTGTTTTTATTTTATTTTTAACCAGTTATAAATAAACTGGACATCCCTTTGAAAACGCTACAGCTTGTGTTTGTTTTAATTCATTTCACAGATGGTTTGTTTCCATCCCAAAGAAAATTGGTACCAGGCAGAATTCTATTTATACTATGAGGAGAATTAATATAGGACTGTAATAATATATTTAATTGAAGTTTTACATTAAATATTCAAAATGCACAGTTGAGTGAGATTTCTTTCTCCTCAACGTGGCGGTAGAGTTGATAAAAGCAGACTGAAAAGGTGCTTTTTGCCTGTGACACAAAAAGCCTTGTGGGGCTGGCTCCGGCAGCAGCACTGATCCTGTTCTGTGAAATGGGAGTCATTTGAGCGGCGCACATAAGGCGGCGGCTCGGCCCATACTGCTGCACACAGATCCCCTGAAAAACGTGAGCTGCTACATTACGGCCCATGCCTTTATGCTGAGCTCTGATGAAAGAAATCCACCTGCTGCCAACTTACCTGAAATGAATACCTTTTAAGGAGTGAGGCTGTGGTCGCCGCGACAAGTCTCCCCACTGAGACGCAGGAGATTTCAGGAGGATTGGAGTGTGCGCTGCCATTTCATACCTGAAGATGGGATTTCCGAAACACTCAGCGCCTCAATGGAGCTGAGCCAAGTCGGACTTTTGATTGCAAAGGGCATCATGCCAGGACCTAAATTTAGCTCTGGATTTTCATCCTCTCCATTCAGCTACAGATGTTTTGCACCAGAATTTTTTTTGAGATTATTATTGAAATGATGTCAATTATGCAACTCTGTAGTAATTTAAATCCTTTTTGCTGTAATTGTTTTCCAGATACTCTTCTACACAACAGAAATCCAGAATTAAGATAACAGCGTTTTCACCTCTCTGCAAGCAAAAGTTCACAGTGTAACTTTTTTGGTGGAGTGTCTGCCACCTACATGTATTCACTGAAATGTTATCTTTGTCTGGGATGTTCCACAGTATGGTATTAAACTTATCTAATTCCATTTCTAATCAAGGTGCTATTTTCTGATCTCTGTTATAATGTTTCCACATCAGAAACATACCCCATTGTTGTTTTTTTTTCATTCACACATGTTTATCACACAAACCCTGTATATTACAAACACACACTCTGTTCCACCTTGTGATGTAATGTGGTTAATACAGGATCATTTCAACCCTGGATTTGTCTCTACAAAACTAAAGGTAGCTTTTATTTTGAAAATTGACAGTTCATGTCATTACAAAACATGATTTGAAGAGTCAATTTTGTGTGATAGATAAATAAATAAATTTGGTGACATAGGTTCAGTTGGTAGAGTGTTTATCCACTGATCTGAACATTTGCAGTTCGAATCCTGCACTTGACGTAAAAAAAAACATAATTGGTTGAGCACTCGGATCCACTGACCTACAGTTTGGCACGTGTGATTCCAGCTTCCATAGAGGAATGCTGTCATTGTGTCCTTGGGCAAGACACTTAACCCACCTCACCCCTAGTGTCTGCATACACTGATGTATGGATGAGTGGTTCCTTGATGTAAAACACTTTGAGCACCTTGAAGGTAGAAAAACTACAATATGGAACATGCAAGGCAAAGCAATAACATCCCCTTGAGGACAAGTCAGAGCCGGACCCCCACCAGAAAAGTTACACACAGCATCTTTAACCGTCATCTTCCTCACAAAAAGTAATTGAAACCCACTCCATGAAAATACCTATAGTGATATAAATACAACCTGGGGCTAAATAATGTTAACTTCTTGAACCATTTTAGCATTTTTGGCTGCTTCTTAACAATAACTCCATAATTAGCTTCATATATATTTCTGATGCAGCCCACAATAGCAGCTGTAGTGCATGGAAAGCTCAACCAGAAAAATTACAAAAAGACAAACTTGCAGCAAAGTGCAACTCCCAGCTACATCCATATTTCTATAAACTGCATTTACTTTTGTGCCAAGCAGCATAAATCACCTCCTATGTATCATTAATATACATGGCTGTCAATAGGAGACGCATGAATGGAAGAAATATGGTTCTTCCCAAAAGAGGCAGAGTTGAAAAATGGTCTGCAGATACTATATAGAGAGAATAGAGACTTCCCCCATGTGGCTTCAAGAGGCCTCTGAAACTCTACTGCCCCCCAGTGGCTGCTCTGTGCCATGTTTGTGTTTATGTAGGTAGAGCTGTGCTGTATAAAGAATAGGTTGTATGGAGTGGTGCATAGAATAGCCTTATTCACATTGTTTATTCAGAATACACATACATATTGTAATGTATGTGTATTCTGAAAAAGGCACTTTTACCTGTATTTGAATATTCCATAGTGAATATAGATTTCGCGAGTAGGCCCAGGGACACTATATGAATACGTCCTCAGAACTGCATTAGAAATCAGGCTCATTTCAATATTAGAATAAATACCATTGTTATTTCCTTACATAAATATGTGTATGGAGCATTCATGTGTTTTTTTTTCTCTTCTCTCTTAAAATAGTAAAATTTGTGAGTTTCGTGAAAGGAATCTACGGTAATACCTTTATTCTTTTTAAAGGCTGCAAATAACAGTGCATTATTTATTCACTCCTCTGTTATTCTAAGCAAGATGAGTATATTTCATGGATTCATCACTTTTTTTCTACCACTTCTAATTCTTTTAAAGATCCTATAGTACGGAAAATTTACTCTTGTGAGCCATGTTTAAGCCATGTTATAATGTTGTTACCTCATCGACAAGATACCTGGAGTTGTTTTGTTTCATTCACACATGTTTGAGTAACCCTTTTTATTAGTCTGTCTACATCTCCAAAGCTCAAAATGCTCTGTTAGACTTTGTGATCTCATGTAGTGGTAGTTTTCGAGTTAACAACCACATTTTATCCATTGTTCTGTAAAGATTTCCAGGGCTGAAAGTATCCAAATTATTTAAGTGAAGGTGTATAGAGTTTAAACACACAGTGGAGCACTTACTGTATTACCACATGAATCATGAAGTTTTCCATTTGCGAGAAGAACACAGCCTAAATACACAGGACCTGTGTGTTAAACATGTGTGACAAAACACTACACTACTGTAACATAGATCAGTAAACAGTGTAATATGGGTCCTTTAAGAGATGGAAAACTATGAATTGTTTAGGCAACTTTTATATTTCAAGCCATTATCCATTCTATTATGTGTGCATTATTACTATTGTATGTGCAAATATGTGAAAAACAAGAATACAAAGCATACAAATTGTCTCAGAGGCATTCAAGTGAGGCTATTCAGTCTTGGCCTTCTTACTCAACACTGTATTACTGCAGTAACGTTTAATTGTAGGAGTTCTCCAGCTATATGACCACAGTGGACTACTGTGTATTAAAATAGTCTTGCTGAGAAATGATTGCAGCTAACCAAGGTTAATGTAAACGTACTGTTCAGTGTATAGTCAGACCCCGTGGCTGCCAGTGTGAGATCACTGCTTGAGCCAGTAGCATATCACATTTTTCATTTAGTTTGAATCCATCGTTGTGGCTTTTAGAATGTACACTCTATGACCTTTCATTATGCTCTCATGTAACAAATATAGAAAAGCAATATCTAAGTGAAAATGACTTAAATTGGGAACTTTTTACTTTGAGTAGATTCAACTTGAGAGGTAAAATATCTGCCAATGGAACAAGTGTGATTTTCTTAATTCAAGCATTGTTTGCGCTTAAATTAAGAAGTCAAAGAGTTGTTTTTCTCATGTTAAGTCTACCAAGATTGGATTTTCATATTTTACAAAAAATCATCTGTCAAATCATGATAAAACTTGCTTGGCTGCATTTTAGTTTAGTTTCTTTTTTAGTAGTTTTGTATTTGTTTGTACTTATTTATTTATCATCACAAAGACCAGGTTACAGCTCAGATCTGTGGAGAATCGAGCCCACTCACAGTAACAACAAATATTTTTCATTTTAATAGTTTGCTAATGTGCTTTATAGATTGTGCAGTGTAAGCTGTTTCAAGAACCCCACTGTGGGTAGACTCAGTGGAGCTGGCAGTCCTGAGGGTTTGAGTCTTCAAGTTTATGCAATTTTTAAAAATACAGGCACAGCTATCGTTGTGAGTTGGGTTACCGGTTGTGAAAACTCTTCTGGTTTTGGGAAATATTCAAAACTTATGGACCTACAGCGTACTGTGTCTTGAAAGAATGCATTAGGTTTTGATATGTTTTTCAGGCTGCAACAATTAATATCTAATCTAATCACTATAAATAATTATTAATGTATTTTCATGAATTTTTAGCAATAAGACGCCTCCAATTGATAAACACAACACTGTGTAAGACTGGAAAAAAGCAGGTAGTTGACCCCTCACCAGAAAAGTGACATCTGAATTATTGTTGTAGAATAATTTTGACCAATGATATCATTAGAACAAGAAAACATTAATAATTTACTCAGTATAGTAATATTTTTCACAATAAATACAACATTTGGAGTTCACAATTGAAGGGGTATTGCTTTTCTAGTTGTACATTCTTTCTATTAGTCTTCATAGGAAGACAGTTATTTGGCTTGCTCCAAGGGGACAGTGCCATGGCTGTTGCTCTGATAGCTGTCCAAGTCCTTGATCTGTGGTCCCTGTAAACATCATTACCACATAGAAAACACACACATACACACACACACACACACACACACACACACACACACACACTGCTGCTCATTCAAATGGCCGCTCACAGATTAGCAGTGATTATAAACAAACATGGGGGATTAATCCTGTGTGTATGCTTAGTCTACTTTTCCACTGAGCTAGCAAGCTAATTACCAAGTGCTTACATTGTGTAAAAGTACATACAGAAGCGTGATGACTGGCTTCCTTTACCCCTCGGTATATATACTTTGCAAATTGTCTTTGAACACAGTTGTAAAATGCAAAAGGGAACTAAACTAGATGCACATATTCTGCTGTTTTGAATGTTATCTAAATGTATCTATATGTTGTCATGTAGTGCTGTCACAATAATGAAGTCAATTTTGATACTAAGGAAACACTTAATATATAATTACTAGTGGTGGGTTGTTATCGGCGTTAGCGTGCTGTGATAATGTGCGACTCTTATTGGGCAACATAAAAAATATCGCGGTTTTTCTATTCTCAAAGTTGGGCAGGGACCTGGGTCTATATTAAGCGAACTATGATGACTTACACCTTTAGTGCAGATGTATACCTAACCGAATTGCACTGTAGGGGGCAACGAGTATTTGAACCTGTAGCTACTGTGAAATACCACAACGAACGCCACATGCCAACATGGATGCAGCTACCGGCCACCGGGTTTGTTTCAGGGAAAATTCATTTTTAAAAAGCTTCCCAATGGAGACATCGACAAGTCTAAGGTTGTTTGCACGTTATGCAATGCGGAATTAGTTTACTGTAGGAAATCTACCAGTCTCAAGTACCACCTAAACACAAAGCATCCCTTAACAAACGCTGATGCCGGGTCAAGCACTGAAACGTTGGGGAAGAGTTGCCGTCAAACTACTTTGTCTGAGTGTAACCGAGGCAAACCCGTCAGTGCAGCTCTATCAGACAAGCTAACTTCTTCTTGCTCAGTGGATTGACACTGGCTGCCGACCCATCAGCGTTAATCTAGATTTTAAAAAAACATCTATGCCCACCATTAATAATTACATTAAAAAATAATTTTCAGAACAAAATATTAGTCGTTTCTATAATAGTATCTTGTGGTCCTCATATTACTTATGATTAAGAACATTCTAAAACCACTGAGTAAAAAGTGTATATCTAGTTTCAGTATTGATTGTTATTCTGGGTATGACAACTCAATATTTAAAGCCACAGTATGTATTTTTAGCCAAAAAAAGGGACTTAAATAAACGCATGATTTTTCCTTTTGGTTGTGTTTATTGCTCTGAAGAGTGTAGAAAAATGTGTCCTTACAATGAGTAGGCTTGCATCTCTACAAACCTGGCTTTTATTTGGCTTCCTCTTGCTTGCTTCTACAAAAATGTTGTTCCTTTGGCTATAATTATGTGCAGTATGGCATAAAACATATCTATTTTGATGGAAAATGTATGCTTTTAACTTTTATATTCATTGAATCATGAAGGGCACATGTCACCTCCAGAAGGTTACAGCCCGTCTTGTAATAAAAGTTTATCGAAAGTGTTTCCTGTTGAGATTTTTATTGCTCATTGGATTAGATTGCCTGTATTCATTGTCTGTGGTTAAAGGCATCAACTTTCAAAGTACAACTTTTGAACTTCTTTTTCTTTCTTCTAACTTAGGTTGAAGCCATCCTAGTCAACATCTTTGGAGGAATTGTGAACTGTGCCATCATCGCCAACGGCATCACCAAGGCCTGTCGAGAACTGGAGCTCAAGGTGCCGCTGGTGGTTAGACTTGAAGGTGAGAAAACAACACAGTTAATATATTCAAACCTGGAACCTAAAACTACAGTCAGGAATCCATTGGACCACACCATAGCTGTTTATGGAAAAACGTATTTTTTTTTGTAGCTAAAATGTATCTTATTTTGCCAACCATTTAAAAAAAGAATGCATTACAGTAATTTCACTGTATTCCTACAAGCTTTCTTTCTTATGAACTAGTCTACTATATGAAGATCAGAATTTATATTTGCCTTGTGTCAGTTTTGCCTTGGTAGACATTTGTATAAGAATCTCTTTTGGTAAAAAATCAAAGCACTATGCACAGTCTGCAACTAAATGTAAAGCTTTTTAGTGTCTACGAACCTGAAATAGTACAGGTCCATACTGTAGTCTCATTGTTGTTAGCAGCAAGCTTTGAAGTTGTGAAACCTGCACATGCTGCTAAAATTATAAATGGACTAGATCTGTTTTCACAGTTTGAAAAGGGTAAACTCCGGTACAGGTCCTTAATAGAAGTGTGTGAAATATTTATATTTTCAAGATTTTTAAAATGCTTCAGTAACATGCCTATAAATGTTTTGTGTGATGTGTAAGTATCACACTCTAATTTTGCATGATCAGAACAACAATTGCAATATTAGGTCTAACCATTTTTGAAATGTCTCTCACTTCTCACCCTTAAATGAACACTGTTATTTGTATTATATTCTTCATCTTTACATTACCACCTTGTTTAAAAGTTGCTTCAAAGCTTCTATTCTAGTCGCACTCCTCTCCTGAGCTGATCCATCTTCATTGTGGCCCTGTGTCCCGGTGAGGACAGCAGTGCATTCCTCATACGTGTCACATTGTGCAGCTCTAGTCATTAGCAGCAGCCAGAATAACAGCAGAGACAGGCCTGATTGGCTCACCTCTCACCTCTATATGCTAACGAAAGCAGCGCTAACGTGTGTGTGCGCAGCGGTGCCGGTGACTTCTGGAGGCGAGGGGCCAGTTGGTGGTTAGCTTAATTGTCAAGATCCTGCCAGGTGCTGTGTCCAGAGGAAGACTGTTACTGTATGTGTGTGTGTGTGTGTCGCTGTAGTGTCCCATACTCTGTCCTCGCAGTTTGCTAATGTGCTTTATAGGTCGTGCAGTGTAAGCTGTTTCCAGAACCCCACTGTGGGTAGACTCAGTGGAGCTGCCAGGCCTGGGTGTTGGAATCTTCAGGTTTAGGCAATTTTTCAAAACACAGGCACAGCTATCGTGGTGAGTTGAGTTACCAGCCCCTAAAACTCTTCAGGTTTTGAGAAATATTCAAAACCTATGAACATACTGTGTCCTGAATGAATGCAATACAGTTTTGTGGTTTGGTCAGCGACCAAATGTGGGTGGATTGCAAAAAAATAATCATAGTCTTATTTTGATAATTGTGTCATCTGAAAAATACACTGACTGTAAAGCTGAATGGGAATTTGGTTGGAACAAATCATTAATAAAAAAAATAAAATAAATAAATAAACAAAATCAAATAAAAGTAGTAGACTTTATTTGTAAATATTCTATGTGGAAGCATTCAGTCATCATATTACAACCTTTACTGGGTTGATAATGTATTTAAATGGTGGTAATGTACAATGACAAGTCGACTACTTAAAAAAAAA
>KN501293.1:20210-36070 GCA_000787155.1 Scartelaos histophorus | reverse complement strand
ACTCTGCAAAACTCCATAAAAACAATTCCTGCAAGAATTCAGCTGTTATCTGTGCCAAAAGTGCTCAGACAAAATATTGACATTTTTGGTTATTTTTTGTCAGCAAGGACTATTTTGTTATTCCAATTGGTCATTGTCTTAATGAATAATAATGGAATTGTTCATTTGAAACAACGTTATTAATGTTTTCTTGTTTTCGTGACAGGTTGCAATGTTTTTGGTTGTGAGTTTGTCAGCTGCTGGACTCGAAATGTCATTGTTCTGCCTGGAATGTTCCACAGTGTGACATTAAACAGCTCTACCTTGGCATTTATTTAATTACAGGTGTTTTTTAGAGCTCAAAAATACCTTGAAGAACTGGCATTGTGACTGTGAGTGGGGTTACCTCTCCACAGATCTGACCTGTAACTTTGTCTGGTTTGGTTTGGTCTCCGTGGTGATACAAAGGTATACGTCATTTTTTCAGGTTTTTCAGGAAACACAAAAAACTCCCCCGAAAATTGAAATTATGGCATAAATTATGGCAAAGTAAATTTAGGCAAAAAGTGACGATTATTTTAGGAAGGTGACGATATTATACTGTGAAACATTCCAGACAAAAAAAGCACATGGCAAACTCTTCATGTACCAGAAACGTTGCACAACACACGTTTAAAGTTAGCTTGGCAAAAGATAAAACCTTAAGAATTTACTTTACTAAACTTTAAGCATTGGTTATGATGTATTACCTGATTTTGTCTTGTGTTAAATCATGAAAAACATAACATTTAAAGGGTTGTTTTTTCCTCACCAAAAACAGAGCTGAAGTTCTTTTTCAATCTGTTTGTTTAACACATGTTTAACACATGTATATTTAGGCTGAGTTCTCTCAATCTGAGAACAGTGATGTCATATGGTACAGGAAGTGCCTATTTCTACTGAACAAAAGGTGGAACTGAGCATTTTAACAGTTTTTGAGGAAGTAATATCATTCTAACATGGCTAAAATCTCACTTTTACATAATATATGACCTTTAACACCAATATTCTCATAAATTGTGCATCATTTAATGTGGAAATCTGCTATCGACTCTACATAGCATTCCATATGTCATTGGAAGTGAGTCAGAGAACGCAGCCATTATTTTCTGTCAATGTCAGTGAGTCACTCTATACTGCTAAACATAACTCCACAATAAACCCCAGACTTTTCACAAGTTACATCCTGCAACTTTCAAGTGTGCAAATCTCCAGCCGTCTTTCATCGAGCAGGCTTGGTAGAGATGTAAAAACATATTACACCAAATCCTTTTATGAGATTTCCTTCTCCTCACACAGCGCAGCCTTAAGGAACATTGTACCGCATTCCACAAGTAGACACAGCTCCAGACCAACGTAATGCCAGAAAAGCCCACAAGCTTCTCCTGGCCATGTTATAACTCACACAGAGACTTCGCTATTATTAACCTTGCGACGAAGCCAGTCCTATAGCAATCCGCCAGTAATCCCAATAATCCCGCTCTGTAACAAGTGCCAGATGCTGATAAAACGATAAACAGTCCAACCTGCGTTTTCTTTATCCAAGAAAAATAAAGCAGAGGGGGGCCGCTGGAATGCTCAGGCTGTGATGAAAGAATGTGAAAACAGTGGTGTTCATGAGCAGACAATCTCTCATCAAGGAGACACAGAATGGCTTTCCGGATACCCAGCGTACCCAGCTTGTGTTAGACAAAATAGTGCAGCGATGTGTGAAAAGCAAGGACACATATGTGGAATGGTTAGGTGACAAAAAAGGACTCAGAAAATGGAAAAAATAGACCGCGGCGACCGTCATATGTGCAAGGAAGAGATGAGGGATATATGTGTTATGTAAAAAAAAATACAATAAAATAAAATAAACTTGTTGTATAGAAGGTTGCAAAAAGGCGACCTCTGTTTTGGCATAGCTTTTCATACGTTCCAGCTTCCTTTTAGAGGTGACATTTTGTGCGCTTTTCACAAATCAAAAGATATAGGAGCAGATATTATAGTGTTTGAGTAATCCTGGAGAACTCCGAGCCTCATGGATTTTCTCTGGACATAGCGTTTTCAGAACAATAAAAGGTAACATGGTGATCTAAATACATGTTTGCAGTTAATACAAGTAAAATACATGTTGGGTTTGTGTTTCATTCACACATTTTTGAGTAACACTATTAGTATTACACAAATGAGCAGGGAAACAACACTAAAATAGGGCTGGGTATCTATTCAAATCTCAAGAATCAATTCGATTCCAATTCTTAAGATTAAGGATCGATTATCCCGATTCGATTCGATCCAATCCGATTCTGTTTAGTGTTCTTGAAAACATTTTTTTTAACCTTAACCTGTTTTACATACAACATGTTAAAACTAGCATTAGATTGACATTTAACAGCAAATGATGCAAGTATTGGTAGTTCCTGATGGCTGTGAGAGTGGCTGTAGTACTGTGATGGAAAAACGTTTACCGGGGGAATAGGCTACTAAAAAATAATTGTATTTATATATATTTAGTATTCGATTTTTGGACGCGCAAATCGATATTGAGAATTTAATATGCGAATTGATTCGGAATCGGAAAATCGATTTTTTCAACACAGCTCTACTCTACTTCTACAGTGTTACTTGAGTAAAGTCTGTCACGAGGGCCAGAGCAGCAGAGTCTATGGCGCGTGTCGCCACAACGTGAATACCATGGACGCGACTTAGATAAAAGTTTACCGGGGAAATAGGCTACTAAAAAATAATTGTATTTATATATATTTAGTAATCGATTTTTGGACGCGCGAATCGATATTGAGAATTTAATATGCGAATCGATTCAGAATCGGAAAATCGATTTTTTCAACACAGCTCTAACTAAAAGCTTCAGAAAATTGTTTAATATAGGCCATTAAAACTGTAAAACCTGATTTTTGAAACAACAAATACACAATTGCAATACAAAACCAAAATGTGGTGGTATGATTAAACAGATTTCAGCTTCGGAGCCCCCTCGCAGCCCCCTCTGTGCGCACACCCCCCACTAAGCTCCAAACGGCCCTGGATGTATTTTTAAATTGGATCGAGACACACAATTTCAAATCCCAGTAAAGCGAAGTTGGCGCGTGGCATATTTTAACACAAATTGCTGGAAGGGCCGCCGTTATAATAGAGCGAGTTTTACATGTACTACCTCAAGCTCGCCGCGCGCCATCAAAGAGACGTACCATAGAAACCGCCGAAGCATTATTCGCACTTTTGTCCTATGGTCTTTCACTCTCCTCGGTCTCGGAGGGTAGTGGACGATCGGGGCTCCGCGGCGTAATGAGATCATAAGCGCCGGGTTATATCGTACATGTGCAGAGCGTCCCCATTGGCCGGAATAGATGTTGTATTCAAATGGTCTCCGGGGAGTTAGATACTGGGGTTTTATCCAGATAATTGCATCTGAAGACTTCCTGGGAATACACTGGAAAGGAAAGCTGCAGGCGAGAAAATAGTGGCGTACAGGGAAGTCCTAATTATGATAAGTGGCGCATGTGAAAAGAAAGTGGCACGTATAATATTGTGTATCCTATTAAAACGTCCAAATGGAAAAAATAGGTGATTTTTACTGGTTGGCAAAGTGGTTAGCGCTCGTACATCACAGTAATAGGTTATTCTGCAACAGGAGGATCTTCTCAGCGTTTGGACGGGTTTCCTGGTTGGTTCCATTTCCTCCATTAACCGCAAAAATGTCATTGGCTAATCTTCCAGCTAGTTACCAAATCCAGATGTTGCACCGCGGTCGCCTCGAAAGTACCGGAGGAGTGTGTATTCTGGATCGCAGAGTAGTTTTTCCTCCATCGCTTGGGGATTTAGGCGTTTAACTTGAGCGTGAACAAGCAGAAAGAAAGGGTTAAGTCGGCTAAAAGTTTAAGCTAAACTCCTGACTTATGGTATAAAATCAGGCCCTTTAAGACAATCTGCAGATATGAATAGTAATAATGTGCGAAAGCCAAGTAGGAATTTCCCTTTTCGATTGCAGCTATTGTTCATTGAGCTCATGACAAACGTACTACCAGGTGATTCTTCTCATTGAAAACCTCAGATTTAAAGCCTAAACTATAAATTTTCCTGTACGTGTTTCTGAATTGTTTCTTTTGTGATAAGTGACAGTGATTCATTTTGGTTGCAGGGGCGAATACGCTTTGTCTCGTACTTCTTTCAGAGCAGGAATATGTTGGCCTTGACCAATACTTAACCATGATCCTAACAATTCTACATTTTAGGGCTTTTAAGCTGTCCTCAATCAAGCGACATTGTGGTTCATTAGACATTCCATTAGCAATTTTTTTTTTTAACCTTCGCAGAGCAATCCAATATATTTGACGATTTCCTTGCTGATAGAGAAGAATGTAGAGGCCGAATTTTAGCAACCGAGTAAAAAAAAGCAATCAAGGATCAGAATCTGAACCAGGTACTTCTCCTGACCAGCTTGATTTTCTAATGTTTAAAAGCAGAAATTGCAGATTAAAGTCACAGTTGTTATGTTCCCTTTGCTAGCGGAGAACAGAACTAACAATAAAAAACAAGATGTTGAAGGTTTAACTAAAAATGGTGAGTTTTTTAATTTACAGTGTAGGAAATAAAAAACCAAACCAAAAAATGTGGTGCTGAAATAAAGGCGTTTAAACAAAAGGGAATTATGGAACTAAAGAGCCTTAAGTACAATAAAGCAGAACCTAACTAAAGTTGTACTGAACAAATAAGCAAAGCGCCTCAAGTCAAATCAAATAATAAAAGCATCAGGCATAATGAACACAAAATGAGACACAACCGAGTGAAACAACCAAACAAAAATGGTGAGCTGCCACGACAAGCAGGTAGAAGAGGTTCACTTTACTCACGGATTTACATATAGTACACAAAATCATCAGGCTATATTGTCATCCTAATATATTTCCAAATAAAAGAAACCTTGTGCACGCCCTCAGTCTGCTCCCCCTGATATTCAGGCACAGCACACCTCCACACACTTGCGCTAGAGCTAAGATATTGATAAGATCGGACCCTACACCTTTAAGTACCGTAATTTTTGGACTATAAGGTGCATCTAAAATCATGACATTTTCTCCAAAATCAACAGTGGCCTTATAATCCAGTGGCCTTACGTATGACCTTTGGTTGTGTTTAACCTCCACCTGATTTGATGTTGTCCACATTAGTCTAATAAGGTATTAGTGGGCGAGTCAGGAGGAGTAATATGTTGGCGACATATAGGGCGACTGTGCAACATACCGGTAGTTCTGCCGTGTGCTGTACAAGGACCCAAAATGCACCTGTTAAGACACATGCACCATGCAGATTTCAGCTTTTGTATTTTAGTGTTAAAACTGAACAATGTTGAGAGGATCCGGGCATGTTTGATGCCCAAATCACCAACTGTTAAACTTGTATTTTTGTGTTAGCTACAACTGAGAGTTATTGTAAATGACCTGAATAAAGTTCCATTTATCCGACACACGTTTTGTTTCTCTTATTGTGCCTTATAATCTGATGC
This sequence comes from Scartelaos histophorus, assembly GCA_000787155.1. Lineage (NCBI taxonomy): Eukaryota > Metazoa > Chordata > Actinopteri > Gobiiformes > Gobiidae > Scartelaos > Scartelaos histophorus. Next base: position 30,543 of record KN501293.1, on the reverse strand, counting down.
TCCTTATGTGTGGACAATGACATAACTGACATATTATTTGATACTGCGCCTTATAATCCGGTGAGCTTTATAGCCTGAAAAATATGGTACAGTAATAGTGCCATTTTAACTAAACAGTTTTAAGTTTAGTCCATTTCTTAAAAATTGGTCACAATGTTCTGGAAATATAAGATACTGCGATCCATTCTTTTGATGAGTATAGACTTTAATAGTGTTTAAAACAGAACTTCTTAGAACAAATCCTTACATGTAAATGACATGGAAGCTAATAAGTGACAATGGGAATGGCCAACATCTCCCTTTCTCCACATCCTGCAGTGACAGTCCTTGAGCAGAAATTGGTGCAGCTTTTGATGATGATGAAGAGGGTTCAATGATGACAGCACTGATCCTGATAAAGATTAAACGCTGACATCATAGTGGTCCCATTGAGTCCCTTCTTTTTGTCTTCAATGGCTTCAGTACAATACAGGCCTTTGTTTTATCTCAACCTTCTCCCAGCCTCTGCACTAGCCCCGACTCAAGTAAACCAATACTAATCATGCTAGTAATGATCGGGCCAGACTAAACCTATGGCAGGAGACTTGTCCGCTGCCTTCAAGGACTCTATCTACAATGTACTACCTCTAGTGGGTTCAATCACACACTCCTTATCTCCCTGCTCCGCATCCAATACCCTCGTCCAATTTAAATGCCATTAGCTTTGTCTGAAATCAGGACTGGTCCAATTGAGTGGCCACAGTCTGAAAGAAAACAAGTGTTGTTTTTCCCTTTTGGATTTGACTTGGATACCTGCCCTAGTGAAAAACATAATACTAGATTATAGATTAAACATAAGACTAGATTATGAATTAAACATAATACTAGATTATAGATTAAGCATAATACTAGATTATAGATTAAACATAATGCTAGATTATAGATTAAACATAATACTAGATTATAGATTAAACATAATACTAGATTATAAATTCAACATAATACTAGATTACAGGTCAGTGCTTATGTTAGGATTATGATCGTGCATAGTTGTAGCCTTTCCTGATTGTAGAAAAAGTTGCATACAAGTTGGTGTTTGGAAATAATAATTTAATCCCAGTTTAAATGTGTCACTTTTGATGAATGGTAACGTTACGAAACCAAGGTACAGGCCAGATCTGTGGAGAGAAAGCACAATAAGAATGTTTTTTAGTTATTTTTTCACTAGAATCATTCGGATAACCTCAGCTCTAGAATTGCAAATTTCTACCATAAGTAAAAATACTAGCGCATCATGACATCACAAAGTGGAACAGAGCATTTTAATCTTTGGAGATCTAGACAGACTAATAAACTCAAATTAAAAAAACACAAATCCAGGTATGATTTTGACGAGGTAACAATATTTTAACATGGCAAATGCTCACAAGAGTCAATGTTGCATAATATAAGACCTCTAGGGACATACCACATTTAGCAGTTGGTAGTAATTAGCATCACTGCTTGAATGCTTGAGCTAACGAGACAAAAAATAAATATAAATCTGTGCATATGTACTTGAATCACACGGTATTCATTCTCCACATCAGTAACAGTTAGTATCTTCAGAAACACAATCTCAGAGTTTATTCCTGCCATCAATAACTGGTTTGGTTCATCTCTTATTACCACGACAACAAGAGAAAACTTCAAATTTCTCTTGTGACGAGTATTTCCTGTAAATTCTATGCGTCTATTCTGTCTATTCCAGGAAGGCCCCCTTTTACTACTCATCTTCGCTCTTTGTATCGCGTCGCTTTGTTAAGATTCCAAACTAAACAAGTTGTTAGGACGTCACAGCTCCGGGGAATGACCAAACACAAGGTCTTTTGTGAGGAGGAGACTTGGCGTTGTCGCTGTCAACACATGGCCCTCCATTCACTCCATGCTGAATAATGACTGCCTCATTTACCAGCGATGTGATGCATGAGTCAGGCCCAGTTTTCTTTTTTCGTCTTGGTAAAATCCTGTTGCAATCTGGGACACTGAGCCACTTTTCCATTCAATTTCTGTGCAAATATGTTGTGTGGGTGTGTATGTTGCTGTGTGATGTTGATTTTTGTTTTATTTTATTTTTGTAGCCAAGTCGTGTTGCTACAGCCCCACTGCTTCATTTTTGGATGTTTTTACTGCACTGGAAAACTCAAGAAGACTTTTACTATGAGTGGGCTTACATCTCCACAAACCTGACTCTTATTTGGCCTCCTGAAAGTTACACAGTGTTGCTTTAGGTGCAGAGATTTATTTATTTTTTTGCCCTTCCTGAATAACCACAACAATTTAAAACCAATAATTAAACCAAAAACAAGGCACTTCTTTAGTTGTTTTATTGTTCTAAGAATAAAACAAATGCATTCTTACTGTGAGCAGACTCGTCTCTCCACAGACCTGACTTGTAACTAGGCCTGGAGGCATGAGCCATGGAAATGTAATTGCTATTTCTGTAATTTTCCACTGTAAGGCACAAGTCTGACTCAGATTCTGCATCCTCCTGATTCAAAGGGGTTCAAAGAAAGTGCCAATGCAAGCAGCACATTTTCTTATAAGGGACTTTTTATATAATACTACTACTATTACTACTACTAATATACTAATAATTTTTATATAATACACTTAAAGTCTATATTATATACTTGAAGTTTGTTTTATCCACATGTTTGAGTATGCCTTTATTATTAGTTTAGTTTAGTTTTAGTTTCGTTTTGCTTTTTACAGCTTCCTTTTACCTTTAGTTCTGTAAAAATTGTCAAATCCGTGGCTGAAATCATCAAAATGATTCTTGTGAAGGTGTAGGGAGTTTAAAAACACAGTGGAGCACTTCCTGTATTACAACACGAGGAATGAATGATCAATTTGAGACAAGAACTCGGACTCTATATGCAGTTTTTTTGTGTTAAACATGAAACAAAACACAAGTCTATGTATGTTTGCGATGAGGAAACAGAATTAAAACGCAGATCAGAAGATTACGTAATATGGGTCCTTTAATGAAATACCATGTCAAGAAGTCATGTAACTGGGCGCTGGCATTTCATGGACATTTTTTATATATTGATTCTTTTGCCTCATTATTCTTCCATTTGTCTGCGGTCTATTACAAGATTATTGTCATGATTGGCCTTTGGAATTACTATGGCAAAGGTCTGTTAAGTAATCAGCTCACGTACTGTAACGAGGCGTATCTGTGACGAGCATCGCCCCAATTCTAATGCTCCATTAATGAAACAGGGGTAATTGTTTTCGGTAACTGCTCTAGTAGACGTCTTTATTGGTTGCCTTAGCGTTCTTGTACAAAAAAATGAAAAAGAAAAGAAATAAAAGGTTCATTTGTACTTGAAAGGCTGCTTCGCTTCTCCGCACAAATTACGGTTGCAAACACAGCACTTAATCATACGTTTACCCCGGTGGAGTTACTGTAGTTTTACAAAGCAGTCCCTTGTGAGATCATTAGAGGTAGTCTGCACGTATAAATTGTATTTAGATTTAGAAAGAAGTAAAAATTGGTCTTTTGATTTATAATTAACACTTAAGATGTTCTCACCCTATATTCTGTTACCGAGTATAAAAGCTGTGCAGTGTAGTCCACCTTAAATACCACCATTAATTCACAAAAGTATTCTGCCTTAAAGGGATCATATTGTGCTATTTTCTGATCTATTTTCTGCATCGCAAACATACCTGGAGTTGTGTTTTATCTCATTCAGCATGTTTAACACCGAAATCCTGCATATTTAAGCTGAGTTCTCTCAAGCAGAAAACACTCATTAGAATCATTAGATAATTTTTGCACTGGGATTTGGAATTTTAATTTTAAAACTACAACTTCATGATGTCAGAAGGTGGAACAGAACATTTTGGAGCTGTAGACACTCACATAATAAATGATTACTTGAATATATGCAAGTATACAGATATAATTACAGTATAAAATACTGTAAAATTAAGTACCATTTGACTATGGACACGTTTGCATTCTTGTATTTTATATTAACTATACACTATATTACCAAAAGTATTGGCTCACCTGCCTTTACTCATACTATGAACTGAAGTGCCATCCCATTCCTAACCCATAGAGTTCAGTATGATGTGGGTCCACCTTTTGCAGCTATTACAGCTTCAACTCTTCTGGGAAAACTGTCCACAAGGTTGAGGAGAGTGTTTATAGGAATTTTTGACCATTCTTTTATATTTATACACCTGTGGCCAAGTGATTAGGACACCTGATTCTGATCATTTGAATGGGTGAGCGAATACTTTTGGTAATATAGTGTAACTCAATTGCAGCACAATGTTACTTCAGATGCCCTCCCAGATGCAAGCTTCACCAAGAAACAAAAAAGGAGAAACACTTCACTACCATCTAATCAGGAAATACTTAAATCTAAATAAGTACAAGTATGTTCAAGATACTCAGTGTGTTTTAAATGCATCGTGCGGCTGTGTTGAACTCCTGGAACATATTTTTTAGAGACTACTTTTTTGTTAAACTTTCTTATTTACGTGCCTTTTTACACTGATTGACATTGAACCTCTCAGTGATCTCTTTGTACCGCTCTGTAATTACTTAAAAAATCTGCGATTCAGGTCGTACGCGTTAAGGTTCAAAACTGTTACATCTTCCAACAAACATTTAAAACATTACTTGAAATTTTTCATTTTTATTTATTTTTTGATGTATTATTAACATTTACTGTTACTGTTACTGTGTCCAAATATTTTTTCTTGTGGATCAGGAAAGTTTGTCTAAGTAAGTCTATGAAAACGGGTTGAACTGGATAAACGCGCTAACCCTAAGCACTACCACCTCTGCAGTTAGAAACCTTTTCAAAGATCCAAAAACCAAACTTGTGACCCTTCCTGTCCGCCTCGCTCTCCACACCTCGACATGAAGGAGAGAAATCACAGCGAGCTTTGGTGTGCGAGTGCAGGTGACGGGCCCACTGACCACAGCCCGAGCAGACGAGAGAGAGGGGCTAACAGCAGAGTCCAGTACCTTCTGTCAGATTCACCGCCGAGCCCGGCCGAGCTTTGACTGGCACTGCAAACACATTCGCACTGCTCCCGTAAAGTCATGTCAGGATACTAAACTGGATAGAGATGTGGTGGAAGATGAAATATGCTTCACCGACACACAAATCCAGAGGGTATTATATGTAAAAGTAAGCCAAGACGAGACCAGGACCAAAGCGAGTCTGCAACAGGACTAAATCGAGACCAAACCAGGCCTTGATAAATACGTGCACGGTGTCTAGACGATAGATAGTTTGATTTATTGATAAATCCTTAAACTGCACTGTCACAGGATTTGTTATATATCAGTAACAAATCCTGTGACAGTGCAGTTTAAGGAGAGTAACAGCCCTCTGGACATAAGTATCCCTCCAGTCTCAAGGGGGATCCAGGTAAGCTCTGCAGACAAAACAAGGAAATCTCTCATCCAAGCTTCACTGTTGACTTTTTTGTTTGTGAAGTGCTTCCTCGGTGCAGAATTTGCATGATTCTCCTGTGTCGGCTCTCCGGTTTCACTCGCCAAGCCAAAACATGCAAAATAGGTACAATCCTCGAGCTAAGGTAGTCCTGTTTCACGCATCGACCCAAAACATGTAAAATAGGTACAATCCTTGAGCTAAGGCAGTCCTGAGCAAGATTAGCTCAAGATCTGGTTGATGGTTCCCCTCTGCTCCTGACAGGTCACCCCAGACACACTGAAAGATGGTTCAAATGCAGAGGACACATTTCCCGACAAGTACAATAAAGGCATAAAGGTGTGAGAAATATCTTCGTAGAATTTCATTATTTTATGTATTCTCTGTGTGTTAATAATGTTAAAGGGGTAATATTAAAGAAACCAGCAAATGTATGGTTGACACGTGAATTGAAGGTGTGGTCAGTGGTCTGCTCGGATTTGAAACTGTCATTGTACTGAAGAGCATCCTGCTAATGATCTGTTTACTCGGGACATTCTTGACAATGCTACTATTGTATTGAAGAGCATCCTGCTAATAATGTGTTTAAACTCAAAGCTCTCTTGACAATGCCTACTATTGTACTGAAAACATACTGCTAGTTACATGATAAACACAAGGTGCTGTAAAACAAAGGATGTAATGTCAGGCAGGCCAAGATGTTTAGTATATAAGTCGCCCGCTTACTGTACTAGAGAGATGTGTTGAAGAAGAGACAACTGAATGATGACCTGTATCTGCATCTGCTTGAGTCAGAATTAAAGGAACCATATGCAACTACATCAAGTCTCCTGGACTCTTGTTTTTGGTCGCCTCCAGTAAAGCTGACAAAGTCATGCAGTACTCTTAGTTAGTTCAGTGCAAAGTTTATTTAGATCAACGCAGCAGGTCTAGGAGGTTTGTACTACACTGTAATTTAAGCATTTCATATTTTTTGCTTTTGCTTTTAAGTTAACAAAGAAAAAAATCATAGTTCATTAGTATAGACACATGAATTTATTCTTATTTGAATCAAAGCAGGTCCTCTTTTCGAAAGGGTTTTAGTTTCCATTTAACTTAAAGTTCTACAAAAAGATTTAAGCTGTCAATTGTATCTACCTCTGGCATAATTTTCAGAACTTATTTTGCAAAGCAGGCAAAATCTTATCTCACCAAACTCCACCTTGGAAAACTTTGAGCTACACTGAGGTATCCGACTTACAGTTAGAATAGGGAATGCAGTACAACATGTTGCCAATAATGCAATAGTCTAAAACAAATGAATACATGATCTTAGTGCTGCTGTCAAGCCAGTTACTTTCTTTTATGTGTTTAAACACACTGTTTCATATTTCATGTTCTTCTTTGCCAATAAGGTAAGGTAATAATTAGTTCAAGAGGGTGGTGGAGTGGAGGTGGAAGTACGCACTTTAAGTTTCATAAACTCCATGTTCACAGTTATAAGGTATCAAATATAGCTCGTATAACTTGCATGTGTAGTTTATCTGCAGGTTTAGGCACTGGGAATGCAGGTTCGTTTGTGATTGTAGTGCCCTTTTCTGATCTAATGTTGTTTTCTCATGAAAACATACCTGAAGTTGTTTTTGTTTCATTCACACTCCATATTTACAGCTGAGTTCCTTCCTAAAACAGAAAACACTCTGTTCCACCTTGTGTTATACTCAGACAGATAAACACAGACTAATAACACAGGGTTATCATGTGTTAATGAAACTAAACACAACTCCAGGTATGTTTTTGAAAACAAAACAACCATGGCTAAAAGCTCACAAGAGTCAGTTTTAAGTAACATAGGCCCTTTAATAAGTTATGCAGAATTCAAATCCTTTAAGTCATATTACAGTTTCCTCTTTGTACTGTCTACTCATCTGCAACCGACCAACCAGGTTTAGCACAAAAAACTGTATTAGGACCAAAAATGACATAAATCAAAACACATGGAATAGCGGTTGCAAAAGTGATGGATGTCCGGATCATATGGTGGTGTTGAGATGGCCCGTGCCCATACGACGTGAGCTCACATCACTCACACACTGGATGCACGGAGCGTCCTCCTCCAGCTGCTCCGTGTTATTCTAACCTCGGAGAGAAATGGAGCGTCACGGCAACAGACACAACGCTGACGGCACCCCGAAGGAGCGCCAAAACGTGCCGTTGGACGAGATGTCATGCTTTTCGGAATTGGCTTTAGTGTACAGTGCGTCGGGAGATTGCTTGTAAAAATGCGGTGTGAAAAACTAGTGGGACAGCTGAGTACACTGGCAATACGTCAGTCTGTTAAAGTCATACACAACTTTACATGTGTTTTGTGAATTAAGCTTACGTTATTGTTACTTTAAGCATTACTGTCCATCACCGTTTAAACAGGGGGTTCCCATGCAGCTGGAGGGATGGGAAATTGAAACTATTATTTTTAAAACTCACCTTTTGACACAAGCTGTTTTATTACACTATTGTATTTATTGCTTTTTTTAAACAGTTTTTATGCTTTTTAGTCATGTTAAACCTGTACCGCACTTTTGCCAGCGTTGACTGTATTTTAAACGTACTTTATACATCAGATTTGACCTTCTGACATCACTGAAATTGGCCGTTTAATTCCAGCTCCCACGGGTGCATACGATCGTTGTGTCCTTGGGCAAATCACTTTACCTTTCACCATCTACATTCCAAACATTATCTGTCCAAATTCCAGACACAAAATGATTAAATCGAGGAATGAAATGCTTTGATCCTGTTTACATCGGATGCTTCAGGTTTGTTTTTTTTCTTTTATCTTCTGGCTCTTGATTTGTTTAAAGTTCTCAAGGGAAAAAAGAGTTTGCGGTTTGAATCCAAAATTAGATCACTATTACTGCAACATGTAGGAGCACTTTTCCTCTGTGGGTGCATATGGGATAACAGCTTGGTTGTGCGGAATTATGTGTAATTATCACGCTGTTATAAATTTAGGTTAATAAGTTGCGTTGTTGTTAAATTTTCATTATTAATGTAGCTGAATATTGAATTTTCCTTTGTTTTTGAGGTTTAATTAAAATGCTCGGAGGCCTCTGACTGTGCTGGATTAATCTCCCATAGTATACCTCCATCTGTAGAGCGGACCACCAGCCACCCCTGTCTGCATTAGCCCCCAACGGCGCCTGTGCCTGCCCAGCCGGAGCACACTCGAGGAGGAACCAACCAGAAGGAGAACGGAGACAATAAAACCCCGACAACAACTGAAAATACAAACGCTGGTTTCAAATTCAACAAGTGCGTTACGCTAATACACGAAACTAGACAAAGTGTTATGCAATTCTGTTAAAGGTGTGGTGTGGAGAGTCTGCTACTTGTCTCCATGGAGCTGTTATCTCTTTACCTGGAATGTTCCACAATAGGGCATTGAACATATCTCTTTGGTATTTGTTCAATTTCAGGTGTTTTACAGCTAAAAACACCTTAAAAATACAAATACTTACCATGTGCACATTTGCTTCTCCATAGATCTGACTATTAATCTGTCTCCATTGTGATTATCAAGTTTATTTCCATATAATGTGGAATAATCAACCTCCATCAGAAAAGTTACACAGTGCACCTTTAAATGTGTATTAGATATTGTATTGTATTACTTTGTTTTTCAGTCCAGTTTTCCAGTTTTTCAGTAGTTATGTTTTTCATTGTGTATAATAGGTATAATAAAACTTACAAAATGCACAAAGCCAACTTTTTGTACTGATTAAACGTTTAATATTTTCTAATGATACCAAAAATGTGAAATTATGTAAAGGTTTGGCTTTTAATACACAATCAGAATGATAAATCCAAGCAAGAACACTTAGATAGAATGTATCCGTATAGCTAATATTTAGTTCATTTAGATTTCAATCGAAATGTTAAACAAATTCCCAGTAATATCCCTAGCAATATATATGTTTTCTTATTCTCACGCCCTGCAAAAAGCAGGCTAAAAGTCATTGCAGTGTTGATGTGTTGGCAGAGTGCCCCTCACAGCGGGCTGCAGCTCCACAAAGAAAGCTGACCTCATGATGCAAGAACGAGTCATGAACTGCACCGAGAGGAACAATGGTGAAGAATCCAGGAAGTATTTTAATCTCCTTTTTGCCAGCATTCAAATATGTCTTGATTTTTGCATTAGTTTGTACCACCACATTTGCAGTCGTAAGGAATTTCTCCTCATTTGCTTATTCTCGTCTTTTGAGCTTTCACTTTAGACAAGGAACTGATGCTATTAGCTCTTGTTTTTAGCTTAATTTAAAGTGTTCCAGCACTCAATGTGACAAATAGTTGAGTCTAAGTAGAAAAAGAAAAAAGGACTCTGCTACATTATGCATTGTCCCAAAATGCAGTAGGCCTGGACATAGCTAACCTGCTGTAGAGGCCAACAGGAAGTGAGTATGTACGGGTAACTGGCTCCATCGACTCGCTTTCTATTGAAAAACGGTTTAATCCAATCACATGATCCTGGTGTTTTTGGTCTCTAAATGAACATATAAACAAAAATAACAAACCAATCAGGTGTCTTCTCTTCATAAGCTCTGCTCCCATTAGCATTAGCAAGAGGTTTGATCGACAACTATGAACGCTCATTGCCAAATCCCTTCAAAAATGTCAGTCCCTCTCCAGCGGCCATGAAATAAACACTCACATTTCCATCTCTAAATTCGCCTCTATAACTGCTGGCCTCTATTGGCTTCATTTGACTGTCTGGAATGTGCCATCCCTTAGTCCACTTCTTTTTTTCAATCCCTTTATGTGAAGTGAAGTTTACAGGAGGGGCTTCAAAACACAGGAGACAGAACCATCGTACAAAACAGAGGTGCACGAGCAATCAGCAAATAACACTG
>KN501293.1:0-20170 GCA_000787155.1 Scartelaos histophorus | reverse complement strand
GCAGGAATGATGTGAAGAGAGGCGGATCGCACACAAGAAAAAACACTTTAATTGCCTTAGTTTCAGAATAATTGATATAATTAACAAAAAACATAGTATCTGTGTTTAAAACAAGTACAATGATATATGTTTTGTTACTTATAAGATGATTACTTTAGACATTTACTTTACTGTTCAAAACACAAATACATATATAGAAACGCTTTTTTATGCAAAAGTTCCTTCAAAGAAAACTTTTCATGTTTGGTTCAGTATTATTTTCACAGTTCATATTCCCTTTTCGTTTGACCCAGCTTGTTTTGCAGCTGTGACTCCAGGACTGACCAAGACACAGGGGGTGCACTGTTTATTGTTACAACACATGGGCTATTTTTAAGGATAATATTTCTTTAACTATATGGGCCGCAGTAGAAAGAAACAACCGCAGGCTTATGGTCAGGTGAAAGAAATTTTGAAAATAAAACTTTTTTCGCAGTCTCCTTGGCATTTTGGAAGGCCACTACAAGTTCTGTGTGAACTAAGGCTACAGCTCTGGAGCAATTTGGCCTTTACATGGGCAATGAATCGGACCCGTGTCAGCCCACCTACAGTAGAAAATACAGCCAGAATAAAATCACAAACACCTTTCAGGAAACCATGCAAAACATATTAAATAGAGTAAAAGTCAAGCAACCTGGGTGGTCAGAAAAATATACAAATGTTTGTGAAATCCCTCAGGCGTAAAGGTGGGAGCATAGCAATTCTGTCAAATGGACTTTTTGAAGGAAACAAAAAAAAACTTATGACCAGTTGACAGAATTGAGTTTTCTCTGATATTTCTCTGATATTGATCACATGTTTTGTATTCATGGGTTTCAGGCGTAACGTTATAGCAATAATGCAATTCAAATCCAAGTATTATATTGTTTGAATGTCCAAAGACACAACTACATTATGCTGATATTGGTTGGAGCTTTGATCAGACCTTTGCCACATACCAACCATGTTTGTTCCTGCAGTGATCCTTGAATGTGGGAATCTGCTTTTACTGAACTAAAAATGTAGGAAATGTACGTCCTTAATAAAGTGGGCTTACATCTCCAGAAACCTGACTCTTTAGGCCTTTACCTTCTTGTCTCCATGGCAATATTGTTCCTTTGGCTTTAATATTCCACAATATATCTATCTCTGTCTCTATCTCCACTGCATGCAAATTACGTGCCATCTCTAGACTTTCAGGAAACCATGCAAAACATATTAAATAGAGTAAAAGTCAAGCAACCTGGGTGGTCAGAAAAATATACAAATGTTTGTGAAATCCTTCAGGCGTAAAGGTGGGAGCATAGCAATTCTGTCAAATGGACTTTTTGAAGGAAACAAAAAAAAACTTATGACCAGTTGACAGAATTGTGTTTTCTCCTTTGATGTTGATCACATGTTTTGTATTCCTGGGTTTCAGGCGTAACGATACCTTTCTGATTTGAGGGATGTGGCATGACAACAGTCCTCTATTGTTATAGTAATAATGCAACTCAAATCCAAGTATTACATTGTTTGAATGTCCAAAGACACAACTACATTATGCTGATATTGGTTGGAGCTTTGATCAGACCTTTGCCACATACCGACCATGTTTGTTAGTTATGTATTGTGTATAATAGGTAAAATAAAACTTACAATGCACAAAGCATAGATCTGACCCTTAACCCGTCTCCATTGTGATTACCAAGTTTCTTTCCATATACAGTGGAATAATCAACCTCCACCAGAAAAGTTACACAGTGCACCTTTAAATGTGTATTAGATATTGTATTACTTGGAATGTTTTAGTTTTTCAGTAGTTATGTTGTTCATTGTGTATAATAGGTCAAATAAAACTTACAAAATGCACAAAGCCAACTTTTTGTACTGATTAAACTTTTAATATAAATAAAACTTTTTTCGCAGTCTCCTTGGCATTTTGGAAGGCCACTACAAGTTCTGTGTGAACTAAGGCTACAGCTCTGGAGCAATTTGGCCTTTACATGGGCAATGAATCGGACCCGTGTCAGCCCACCTACAGTAGAAAATACAGCCAGAATAAAATCACAAACACCTTTCAGGAAACCATGCAAAACATATTAAATAGAGTAAAAGTCAAGCAACCTGGGTGGTCAGAAAAATATACAAATGTTTGTGAAATCCTTCAGGCGTAAAGGTGGGAGCATAGCAATTCTGTCAAATGGACTTTTTGAAGGAAACAAAAAAAAACTTATGACCAGTTGACAGAATTGTGTTTTCTCCTTTGATGTTGATCACATGTTTTGTATTCCTGGGTTTCAGGCGTAACGATACCTTTCTGATTTGAGGGATGTGGCATGACAACAGTCCTCTATTGTTATAGTAATAATGCAACTCAAATCCAAGTATTACATTGTTTGAATGTCCAAAGACACAACTACATTATGCTGATATTGGTTGGAGCTTTGATCAGACCTTTGCCACATACCGACCATGTTTGTTAGTTATGTATTGTGTATAATAGGTAAAATAAAACTTACAAAATGCACAAAGCCAACTTTTTGTACTGATTAAACGTTTAATATTTTCATGCAAATGACGTGCCATCTCTAGAAATTTTTATTTTTTTAACCTGATGTTTACATAAAATGTGTAATAACAGAACTAGATCAAGCTGCTTGTACAATAATAATACAGTTTGATGTAATATGGGTGCAGGCCTTTTAACTTCTCAACAGCTAACTTTATTTGACAGTTTAGACTTCCAAAATGCAGTCATATAAATATGTCAAAACATGTTCTGAAAGTTCCCCAAATGGACCATTGCCTCTAACCTCTCAGACTGTGACTTTCAAACTCACTGCTCAACCCAACGCCCATGAACCGCAGACTGTATGTGCCTGCTCCGTGGTCTGCTCCGGCTCTCGCTCATTTTCAGGACCCTGAGCTCTCTAGCGCAAGTTCTGGTTGATCCATTTTGGGGCCATGCTCAATCAACCTAATTCTGCAGGGGACACGGGGCGATGCGTACTGCAGTGTGAGCAAGAACTCGACGCTCAACAAAGCAGCTTTAAAGGTCATGCGTGTGCCTCCTCTGTGCCAGCGAGATTCCTCCTACACCACTGTTTTAGACGCACTATGTAAATTCATCATAAACCACAACTCAAGAAGAATTTACGTGCTGGACCCTGGGGCTGTATTTCCGATCTGAAATGGAAGCGTAAATTGCAGAAACGTCTCTGAGGTGCTGTACCGCAAATCACTTAAAGACTTATAAGATGACATGAAAGCACATTTTAGAACGAGATCTTCTAAAGCTCTTTATTCCCAAGCTTTTTTCTTCTCAAATCCATTGTCAACAATGCCCATCTGACGCCTTTACAATCTCCGTATTTTTCCTCTGTCATGCATTTGCTCCTGCCATACGAAGAGCCAATTATATTGTCAGCATGGGACCTCCACTTGACTTCCCATGTCCTGATGGCATAATGAAATTAAAGAGGTTTCACACACGCTCCTGCTGTGTCCTTGACATGTTGAAAACGTCTACTTTGCAATTTGGGTAATTTGGGCAGGAGGTATATTTTGAGAGATACCATGATGTTGAACAATCACCGCGGGGAACGCACAAATCCATCCTGCTTATCAGACACACCAATGTTCCCGATGGAGACCCCTGTCTGTACTGTTTACTCAAGGTAACTGTGCTTTCTGGGACAAAGTATAACATGATTATACAGGGTAATGGCCTTTAAAGAGGAGGGGGGCTGTTCAAATTAACATATTCAGAGATTTGTTTCAGGTTTAAATGTTCAGTTAACCCAAAGCAACGATTTTGCTTGTCGGTATAATTTACTTAGCACTATTGTTCTGTAAAAAAACATCTTTTATGCTATATTTTATACAGCCTTAAAGAAATCCAACTGCGTTTGTGTCAGTTTTTTAGTTATAAGCTATGACCCCTGTGGAGCATTATGTTATAATTTGGGCATTTTAAATTGCAATATTAATCTAGACAATGTAATAAAATATATAATTGCATTAACTTCCAAGTCAGAAAATGTAGGTGCCCAAAGGGAGCTACATCATCAAAACAGAGAGCGGTGAAGCTGTTGGCACCTCATATGGATATTTTCTTGTACCGAAATGACTAAATGGGGGTTCAGAGGCAAAATGGTGTCTTGAACATAAGCAATCAACAATTGCTCAAACCAGCATGAATCACTCCAAGTACAGCTTTTTGTGAGTCAATGGTCAAGGAAAACAACTATAACATGGTTAAAAGTAAAAAAAAAAACAAAAAAAAAACAACTTTAAATATTCACATTTTCAGCATTTTCATACTGCTTACTGAAATGTAAATTGAGTCACATTTGCTAATGAGCCTCATTAACATAACATAGACACATGTAAAGTAATGTGTTATTCCCTGGACTTCCATTTACTCTAAAATGATCCCTGAGTCTTGTGTCACAGGAGGTACACATAAAAACAAACAAACAAAAATGAACAATCAGAATCACCATAATAAAGATTCACCATTCACACTTTTCTCAGTCTATTCTCCTTTGTAAATGTTTTGGCACCGAGCACAACACACCCAAGAGGAACATTATCACAAGAAGCAGCAGAACAGATGGACCCCTATTTCCACTCACTTTCATTCACTAACTCACCTACCCAAGCATATCTGTGGAAGATGGAAAACAGAGCTCCACACCACACTCACAACACTTCACAAAGATACTGTTTCCGAGCGCCACTTAGCTCGAACCCCTGCTAACCACTCTGCCGCAAAAGTGAAATAACCACGGCAACGGTATTGAACCCGCAGATGTTTATCCCGTGTTAGCTTTGCCTATATTTCAACACAATTAGCATTTTCGCGACACAAACCGCGATTGACTGGCAAGCAACACAACACGAAATAGTTTACACGGGAATTACAGGCCATCAGAAGCCATGAAAGGGGGGAGCTTACGGACCGTTACAAACCATCAAATCCAACAAGGAAACTTTTATGGCAGTCAAGAATGTTTGCTGTAAATGCACAACACGCCGCAATAAAATGTGGCAAGCGGCGCTGGCTGCTGGGCGCCGTAGCAACGCCTCAATATAATGAGCTCTCCCACCAACAAGCAGATGTGGCAAGGCAGCACTCTGTGAAGGCAACATCTGTAGATAATTGGATGGTGTAGCTATTGTGGAAAACGCGTCTCGGGCCCATGTTCCTCAGCAAGAAGTCATTATCAATGTTTATGTTAATAGCCTTGACATACCACGTCCGCATGTGTTCCAGCGCTAAAAGGGGATTTGGCTGACTTACTACTTCCTGATTGCGGTTAACACCATCTAAGACTCACTTTTCAGAGTTGCCTTCAGATAAAGAATTTGTAAAAACTTTGACTTGAAATATTTTGACTGAAATGAAACTGAGCAATATGTTAAAGAGAGTGAAATATTTTGAGAAAAACCATTACCGTATTTTTTTTATATTATAAGGCGCAGTATCAAATAATATGTCAGTGTCATTGTCCACACATAAGGAGCATCGGATTATAAGGCACAATAAGAGAAACAAAACGCATGTTGGATAAATCAAACTTTATTCAGGTCATTTACAATAACTCTCAGTTGTAGCTAACACAAAAATACAAGTTTAACAGTTGGTGATTTGGGCATCAAACATGCCCGGATCCCTCTCAACATTGTTCAGTTTTAACACTAAAATACAAAAGCTGAAATCTGCATGGTGCATGTCTCTTAACAGGTGCATTTTGGGTCCTTGTACAGCACACGGCAGAACTACCGGTATGTTGCACAGTCGCCCTATATGTCGCCAACATATTACTCCTCCTGACTCGCCCACTAATACCTTATTAGACTAATGTGGACAACATCAAATCAGGTGGAGGTTAAACACAACCAAAGGTCACACATAAGGCCACTGTAGATTTTTGAGAAAATGTCATGATTTTAGATGTGCCTTATAGTCCCAAAAATACGCTAATGGCATAGAAGCCATATTGATAGCTTGTTAGCTTTAAGTCATGTTATAATGTTGTTAGCGCCTCAAAAACATCCCTGGAGTTGTGTTTTCTGTCTACATCTCCAAAGCTCAAAACGCTCTGTTCCAACTTGTGATGTCATAAAGCACTTCTCTGGTTAACAGCTGCCTTTTACCTTTAGTCCAGCAGAGATTGTCAATTCCAAGGTTTAAATCAACCAAATGATTCTAGTGAATATGTATGGTGGAGCACTTCCTGTATTCCAGCTTGACATCAAAGGTGGAACAGATGCTTTCCATTCGAGGGGAAAAACTCAGCCTAAATATGCAGCGTCTGTGTGTTAAACATATGTGAATGGAACAAAACACAACCAGCTATGTTTCTGATGAGGAAACAATATAAAATAGATCAGAAAATGGCAAAATAAAGACTCTCTGTGTAACTTTTCTAGAACAGAGGGTCCATTACTGTTACCATTACTGATCTGTCTAACCTATAAAAAAGCTACATTTGTCTTGCTCCAGTACAGATATATTGTATAAGCAGCTCAGTCCACTATGTACTGTCTGGGTCTAATTAGGAAACATTTTATTGTCCAATAAGGGCGTGTTAGCATGCTAGTTGTTGGTGGCATTATAGTCACTGTATAAATCCATTTCACTTTGCTCTTTTGTGAAAAGTGTTTATTATCTCATCGTGGTGAATAATTAGGATGGTCAGAATTCATAAGTGAGGAATAGCTATACATTTTTTTGTAAAATTCAGTTCCTGTAATGTTAGATATGTACTTAATAATATCATTTTCAGTCCATCTTCTCACCTCATCCTATACAACTTTTTACATTTGTGTGAACTTCTTCCATTCAAAGCAATAATGAAATAAGCCTTCCCACTTTTGCCCTCTCTCTATTTTTGCATTCTTCCAATTCGTCTGGGTAATTCCGACCTCTCCGGGAATGAAGACCCTCTCCGCCTTTGTGCCTGCGTCGTGTTTACATCTGATGACAATTTGATCACATTTGATATCACAGTCGGCCTTGTTATAAATTCAATACATTGGAGATAGATCTCAGAAAATAAGAATAACCAAGGAAAAGATATTGGATGGTAAATATGTTATGATGGCCAATTGAAAAGAAAAAAAAAACATTATGCTTTTGTGTTTACTCAAGTCGGAATTGAGCTATTTTAGCATCTCGACGCAATGAGCCTCTGAAATGAAGAAGGTTACATAAGGGAGTGCTTTTATCTTTTTTTATCTTTCTTTTGCTCTACAGTTCACACATTCTGTCAGCTCATTGGAATTTTAAAGCGTTACGCAAATGGGCAATACTGCGATGGAGACAGGAAAACGTAATTGGAAAACATGCATTCTTGCTGTGAGTGGGCTATGCTAACTGGAGGCATGCCCTGTCTGAGGCTTTGCCAGACTTTCATTTGAGTTTTTTCACACAATTTGACCTTAAAGAAATGACTTGGCTGGAACTACAACAAGCGGGATGGTTTATACCGGCATAACCTTCTTTTCTTCAATGGAGATATATAAATCTAATGCTATACTGTGAAACATTCTCCATGGAAGCGGGTAGGCGAAGTTACATAGAGCAAATTTAGGCTTTCCCATTGATTACAGTGACATCATGCTGGGAGTGTCCTGCATGTTTGTATGGGGTTACCATGGTGACACATTGCACACATTGGCAAACACACCCACACACAAAAATGAACACAAATGGTCCTGTTTAGGTGTTTGATTTTCACCAAAAAGCTGAGAATGACAGACTGTTAGCTTGTGACTTGAGATTTGTTTGCAAAATCACTTCACTTGTTGCAGTTCCAACTAAGTCCGGTCTTTACTGTCAGACTGTGTTAAAAAAAGATCAGATAAATTCTAAATTGTATACAGCCCATCTCTGGTTTAATTACAAAAAAGCCAGTTTGCAAAGGCCTATAATGATGCTTTGCAGAAACTTTTGAGGAGGCCACGACGGACGAGTGCGACCGAGATGTGTGTAACTGTGCGAGCGAACACCCTGCAAGACGCATTAAGAACTTTAATGTACAGTTTTATTTGCACGCTGAACAAATCGGACAATAAAATAATAACGTCGCTCACAAATATGAGAGTCGGTGCAATAAGATATCAGCTCAATATGTGAAGACTCTGGTCGTCTTTTACAAACAAATGTTTATTGTTTTGTACTGTCGTTGCCCTTGTCTGTTTTACAAATGAGTCCGGAATAAAGATGAACTGACTCTAACAATGCCTCAGACAGAGCATGCCTACAGTTAGCATCACATCCCCGAGAATGTTGATGCAAAGTTACAATATGGAGTTTAGTCAGCAGATCAAAAAATATGTTGTTTTGTTTTCTTTTTAAAGTAAAGCAAAGTAAATGTGGTTCTTTTGCTGCACTGTTTGATATCCACATCCATAGGGTACAATGTAATGTGTGCCAAATCCTTACACTTACATATTACAGTCTTGGCAGCTGTCATTGCCAGTACAGAACATGCTGCTATATTGCACCTTAGGATAAAATCACCCAGACTGTGAAGAACGCGATATTAATGCCTACAAAATTGTCTGCAGAAATATGCCCGTGATAAATATGTCTCCTCTTAAAAGTGTGAGGAATGAAAAACTTATTTGCACATTTTTATTAGCCTAGCATACATCATCTGCATGCCATCCAGAAAATTAAAATGATTCCGTTTTGCTGTAAATTTTACTGCCAGGTTTAAGCCCTAACGAGGTGATTCTAAAAGACCTTGCCAGATTGGAACAAATTTTAGGATAACAAATTGATCAAGGATTAATGAGGTCACTATTCAAACTGTCTTGTCTTCATACCCAGTTCTATAATGGCACCACACCAAACTCAGATAAACAGCTTCCCTTTTAAAGGCAGAAAATCAAATTGGTTTATTGTTTAAGGACCTATATTACGCAAATTGACAGCTTTAAGTTCACACATGTTTGAGTAATCCTGTTATTACTTTCTTTACATTTTGTGTATAAGTTTCAGATGCTGCTGTTCCAGTTTGGACCGTGGTGCCCCCTAGTGTCGAGGACCTGGACCCCTCCCTCCTTCATGTCCTGGATTAATCTGTCCTCGTCCTGTTAGATTAGTAGTTTCCTTCTGCCAATAGCTCTGGCCTACAGATTTACAACCTTATTGGCAGTGGATACGTCCTGGCCATCTATGCCTGTCCGTCCATGGGAGTGGATCGCTCCTTCACTGTGGTTCTCCTCGAGGTTTCTCGTTTTTTTCCCCACTGGGTTTTTTGTTTCGAGTTTTTCCTTGCTGATGAAGGAGGGTCTAAGGACAGGAGATGCTGGGACAATTATCCATTTGCCTGCTTGTTGTTGGACATTCTGTATTTTTGAATAATTCATTATTATTATTATTTTTCTTATTCTGCTTCATTCTCTGACATCTTTGTTTGCTAATTTAACAATTTTGAGAAGCCCGCCGAGATAACTGTTGTTAAGATTTTGGGCTATACAAAAATAAATTGAATTGAATTGAATTGTTTTCCAAAGCTCTGTTGGAAATTCTGCTCTGTTCATCCTTATGATGTCATGAAGCGATAGTTTTCAAGTATCCAAATGATTCTAGTAAAGGTGTGTGCAGTTTAAAAACACCATCTTGATACCATCTTGTATTACCACATTACATCACCAGGTGGAACAATGTTTTCTGTTTCAGAGAAGAACTCAACCTACATTTACAGACTTTATGTGTTAAAAATGTGTGTGTGTGAATGAAACAAAACACAACTTGAGGTATGTTTTTTGATGAAAAACATTATAGCATAGACCAAAAAATAGTGTAATATGTTATTTAAGTAAATGAGTACATCATTTACAAGATTTGCTATTTTTGTATGAAATATTTAACAAAAAATTTGGCACATTTTGAGACATCCAGAATCATTACCAATGGGTTAAACTAAAGCAAACTGGGCTTACTTTTGAAATGATGTTGGCCTCAAGAAGACAAGTCCTGTTGCGTTTGTTTAATTCATTGATAATAAAAAGGAAGTACTACACGTCTATGTGATATTAGTTGTTATCACATTATATATTTAGATCACCACGTTAATTTGTAATGTTTTGAAAATGCTGTTTGCCAAAAGCGTTCTATTAAAATGTTGAGTAAGTTTCAGTTTACTTTTAGTTGCTCTGAGTTCCCCCTCACTTTGCTCCCAATGCTAAGTCACTCCCCCTTCAGAGTCTTATGACATTACAGTCACTGAGCATTTCACGGCACTTCACATTGGTATTGTTTTGGCTCATGATTTTTGGCATGATTTTTAGTCGGAGAAATGATGACATAAACTTGAACATTGGACAGAATCGTACTGCCAACCCTAATATTATGAGTACTGAGTTTGATTAGGGTCAGGAAGAGATCGCAAAATTACTCAAACATGCATTATAACATGGCAGAACGTTTCAAAAAGTTGATTTTTCATAACACAAGCACATTTTTTACCAGATAAAACTAATTCTGATGTAGATTATTTCAACTTAAATCATTAACATTTTAATTTTAGGTGCCCCTCTCATGTCTCATTTAGTTTGGTTTGAGGCTACCACTTCGCTCCATTTAAACCCTCATATCTAGTGATCCTTTATAACATTTCGTATTTTAAGAAATATCCTCAATTCTTTTCTTAACATAAAACACCCTATATAGTCAAAACGTCAAGCCGCACCCCTCAGCCTCGCATATACCATCATCATTACCAGCTCGGTGTTAATTGCGTTTCCACCTGCCGTGACTCCCATAATGCTCCCCCATCGCCGAACTGTCAGATTCTGTCTTCCAGCGTGACGGATATTGATTGAAGGAGCTGTACTAGTGTTTCTTTAGAAGCAATCAAGTGTTATGGCAAGTCATTATCTCCAACTGTCTGCCGCTGATAAGAGCCCATCACCAAAAAAAAAAGACAAAAATGTTAATCAGAAACAGAAGGAGTCGGGGATTAGTTTTCAAACAGTTTCATTAACATAATTTATTTTGGGGTCCGAAATTCATTTGCGATGCTTGCTTTTCTTCAAATCAAATCAATGACTAGGCAATTTACTTAAAATTAGACGGAAATGGTGAGTTACTTTTTAAAGGGCATGTCCCAGATTTTTTCCACATGTATCTGCGTAAAATTTGTCTCACCCCGGTATTGATAATAAGCAGCATAACAGCTCTAGAGGTTAAAATATGTGGAGTCTGGTCACACGCAAAGGAATCACTCACTCAGCCACCCATTCATACAGGACAAGGTGGGTTAAATGTCTTGCACAGTGACACAAAGACAGCATTCCTTCAAATCAGTGGACAGACATTGTACCAACTGAGCTGCTGAAACCCCCTTATGAGGCATTTGTCTGATAATCAGGAAGTAGCATGTTAGTTATCGTGGCAAAACTCGCTCTGAGTTGTGAAAAGTGCTTTTATCACGGTGAAGGATTAGGTTGCTAGGACTGCTTAAGGTAAACGATAAATGATTTTGAACCACTGCATTGCAACAAAGCTTGGCCAAAATATAAGATATAAACTGTTGAATCGATCACAAAATGACTTAAAAGTAGTGAAATGCAGCAAGATAATATTACTTGACAAGTTATTTTAAAATAAACTACCGCATTTTTGGGGCTATAAAGCTCACCACATTATAAGGCACAGTATCAAATAATATGTCAGTTGTGTCATTGTCCACACATAAGGAGCATCGGATTATAAGGCGCAATAAGAGAAACAAAACACGTGTTGGATAAATGGAACTTTATTCAGGTCATTTACAATAACTCTCAGTTGTAGCCAACACAAAAATACAAGGTTAACAGTTGGTGATTTGGGCATCCAACATGCCCAGATCCTCTCAACATTGTTCAGTTTTAACACTAAAATACAAAAGCTGAAATCTGCATGGTGCATGTCTCTTAACAGGTGCATTTTGGGTCCTTGAACAGCACACGGCAGAACTACCGGTATGTTGCACAGTCGCCCTATATGTGGCCAACATATTACTCCTCCTGACTCGCCCACTAATACATTATTAGACGTAATGTGTATAACATAAAATGGGTTGGAGGTTAAACACAACCAAAGGTCACACATAAGGCCACTGTTGATTTTTGAGAAAATGTCATGATTTTAGATGTGCCTTATAGTCTGACAAATACGGTACCTCTAGACTAGAATTAAGCAGGCTCAGATAAGTGCTCATGGTAAAATGCTTTAAATTCTGCTAAATTCTAGGAAAACATACTTAAAACAAGATTAGGAGTAGTATGAATGACCTGATTATAAATTCAAACATGCTAAATTCCAGACTTAAGTACCTGAAATCAGTCTTACGTGATGGTAGTTAGTGTTGCTGGGGAAAACTATGGTAAATGGATTGTAGCTCCTTAAATTTTAGATTTTCTGACTAGTTGGGTGATGGAAGAAATATATGTGACATTTTTAAGATTGTACAGCCAATTTCAGAACAATAAGTAGATAATAAATCTGAAAGCAAGATGAATAACCTGATATAAGTTTTAAAATCAGAGAAATTTGCGATGTGCAAACTGTTCAAAATGTATAAAAGTTTTTCACATTTTAAGACAAATCAGGTATTTGACGTTAAGCTTTTAATTTTTTTCCTTTTCTATTCTTTTTTAATCACGCAGCGGTTAATTGCTGTCATTTTATTATCAAACAAATGTGCAATTATCTGCCAAAGCTTTTAAGCCTTTATCATAACAAGGACACAAGGATGAAATGCGTTTTAAATGAAAGCAGAAGACAGACCATTGACATCTGCTACATCTTTGTTGTGCCGGCGTTTAAAAGTCCATTTGCATTTTTATAGCGCTGAACTACAGCCCTGACTGAAATATTCTGCCATTGTATTTCAAGTGAGTTGTTTTATTGAATGAGAAGCTTTAGCTGTTCATAATAAACTCTTTAAGTGCGTCTCTGTGTGCGAAACGGGACGAGAATACAAGGAGTAAACTTAATGCACATGTTAGACGGAGACAAACTTTATTGATCTACAAGGGAAACATTTGAATACAGTAGCTCCGTTATCACAAAATCAAAATGAGTAGCATAGCAAAGTAGCAAAAAATAGCAAGAGACTGGAGTCAAATAAGTATGTAATGTATTATATATGTACAAGCAATAATAAAATATAGAAATATAGTAATACAAAATATATCTCAGTTATAAATAAGAGGTGGGTAAGGAGAAACTGTTAGGTGATTGGTTAAAGGTGAAGTAAGGGCTTCAGTTACCATGGAGATGTTAATGTTTGTCTGGCATGTTCCATACTGTGCCATAAAACACATTTTTTCTGCATTCATTCAAGAGACAGAAGGAAAGAACATGATGATAATGTTAAGTTATTCGGTTGCCTTTTGCCTCCAGGATAATAACAACAACAACAACAAATATGCTAATAGTGTATTTTGTTATTTCGGGCAATAAAACCATAGACTGTATAAAGAAAATGGACTAAAGGAGTGTGACGTCACCCTTTCGAATGAAGCTCACAGTGCTAGCCGCTATAGGAGCAAGTCTGGAGCTGAATCCATGTTACGAATAGGAATTTATTGACGTACAAAACAGCAAAATATGAACGCTATGGTCATGCAGAGTGGGTTAATACAACATTTTAAGACTGCAGCAGTTACAGAGCCGATGGAGCCGGAAGCGTCCCCATGCACACTTCCTTTATGGCTATGTTAGTAATGTCATTCATGTATATACAGTCTATGATACAGCCACAAACGTACTTAAACCTGCATGACATAAGAAATAATTCTGCTATTCAGTGCAGCGTGCAGTCCTGCTTTGACCCGGGCCAGAGTCTGGTCTGCTCGCCCGCCGGTGCTGTTTTGACCTCTGACCCCCGCGCGAACAGCACCTCACAGCCCTCCCGAACCCGTCAACAGCCTTCTTCATCTTTCGCCTCCGGCTCGGACAGCTGTGATTTATTGGCCGTGGCCTCTCTGCGATCTGCACGGGGTGAGAGAGATGATTGTCCCGGGCAGAGGAGGCACGACGCCGGTGCGCCGGTGTCAGGTCCCCAGCCACTGCTCCTCTGCGCCGAGCCAAAGCGAAGAGTTGACCTTTAATCACGGCTAGGTAAGCATATTGCCACTGTCACATGAGCAGACTCGCCACCTGACCTGGCTAAGGGAGTACACGGATACAGCGCTAACCTCCAGAGTGTCTGTGAATAGTGCCATCCAAATAAGGTGTTTTATAATAAGTTTAGGGCTCTATTTTCTCATCTATTCTGTTTCTTCATCGCAAACATACCCAGAGTTGTGTTTTGTTCCATTCACACAATCCCTCTATGTTTAGGCTGTGTTCTTCTGTCATGTAGATGCAGCCAGGCTAATAATAAAGAGTTACTTAGACATATGCAAATGAAATAAAACAACTCCAGGTATGTTTTTGGGAGGTTAAAATATTATAACAAGGCTTAAAGCTGAATGAATTTTCTATATAAAGACCTTTTTCATGTAATAACGCTGCAGTCTTTTTTGCAAACAGGTCTTTAAGTATGCATGATACAAATATTACTGATTACCGTATTTTTCGGACTATAAGGCACATCTAAAATCATTCAATTTTCTCCAAAATCAAGAGTGGCCTTATAATCCAGTGGCCTTATGTATGACCTTTGGTTGTGTTTAACCTCCAACCGATTTGATGTTGTCACATTAGTCTAATAAGGTATTAGTGGGCGAGTCAGGAGGAGTAATATGTTGGCCACATATAGGGCGACTGTGCAACATACCGGTAGTTCTGCCATGTGGTGTTCAAGGACCCAAAATGCACCTGTTAAGAGACATGCACCATGCAGATTTCAGGTTTTGTATTTTTGTGTTAAAACTGAACAATGTTGAGAGGGATCCGGGCATGTTTGATGCCCAAATCACCAACTGTTAAACTTGTATTTTTGAGTTAGCTACAACTGAGAGTTATTGTAAATGACCTGAATAAAGTTTGATTTATCCGACACACGTTTTGTTTCTCTTATTGCGCCTTTCAATTCGATGCTCCTTATGTGTGGACAATGACACAACTGACATATTATTTGATACTGCGCCTTATAATCCGGTGAAAAATACAGTATTTTTAGGGCCGACTAGTTTTGATTAGTCGATTCATCGCTGTAGCCCTATTGCTTTGATGTCTGTGTTTCTTTCTGTTTAATAAAACCACATGTGAACACTGTAAACGTAAGACAGCACAAACAACATCACAACAGGGTCACGCAGGAGGGCATTTACACCACTGATACGATCTAATGTAAGCATCAGTGTGTAGGTTTAAAAGAAAAGCTGCAGCAAAGGTTTGTGGGTGAAAACATGAACCACTGCTTTATACTGAAAAAAAAAACTCTAACGCCTCAAACATAAGACAGAACGCAGCATTGTGCATATAAATGTCTTAAAACACGTTGAGTAAGGTGGTGAGACTTTGGTTAAAAGCACAAAGTACATTTTGCCTTATTTGTACACATTTCTATTTAGCGTTTCCATCATAGAAAATCCCAAGTGGAAGCCTCATTCTGTCAAAGTAGCTACCGTAAATGCTTATTAGTGGATTTCAAAGCTCTTAATCAAATATAAAATAAAAGCCATTCCCCTCTCTATCTCAAACACCATTGTCTATTGTGAGCATTGTTCATTTACACTTCCTCACACCACTTACCCCTAATCTACTGGAGCCGCTCTGCAAAGAATTTACATCTTTTAAAACACATGAAACAATGCGAGATAAGCCTGACGAGCTTTAATCTAAAGCCTGTGTCAGTATCGCGGCGTAGGAATTTGAGCAGGCTTTGTAGAAATGCCTTAAATCACATCCTCCCCCGATCACCCGCCACCCACGGGTGCATCTGTCACAGGCACCTATACATCCATATACCCCCGCATCAACCCCCATCTCCTGCGCTGTTCTTGCCCCAAACCAGCATTTTTATTAGAATGTGTTTTATTTTTGGTGATCATTTTTTACTCTTGTGTCAGTATACAAAGGGAAGATGGATTGTAAAGAAAGAAAAATCAAAACGCCTCCATGTGCGTTGAAGTAATTTGTACTGTATAAGTATTTTAAACAGCTCCAAAGTAGTTTTATTCTGTTTAAGTGGTCAGTATTGCAAGAAGATGCACTGCAAAACTTTTCAGCTGCAGAATCTGACACGAGATTATCTCCTTGATGAATATGTTTTTGCTTTGCCTGAATTCTCCACAACTTCGCATTCCACTTTTCTATCTTCACGGAGACAAGCGGGTAAACTCACCAGACCAGGTTACAGGTCAAATTTGTGGAGAGGTGAACGAACCCTTAAGAAGAATGCATGTATTTCAACAAATGTACAAATATAAATGAATGTCAGATAGATTCATGCACATTTAAGAGAGCGATTATGCAAATTCAAACATTTTTAGCGCTTTTAACCTTGCCGTAATTGTTTCCAGTTCTTATTTACCCTCTTGAAGTTGAGTAATCGTTATTTTCAAAAACATATCCGGAGTCGTGTTTTGTTCTATTCGCACATGTTTAACACACAAACCCTGCGTGTTTAGACTGGGTTCTTTTCTCAAACAGAAAACACTTGTCATCTGGCGATACAGGAAGTGCTCCGTTGCGTTTTTAGACTCCCCACCTTCGCTAGAATCATTCGGATCATTTCTCTACTGAACTAAAGGTAATGAGTAGATGTTAACTTGAAAACTACACTGCATGACATCACGAGGTGGAGACAGTCGAATAAAGGATTACTGAAAATACAACTCCAGGTATGTTTTTGAGGAGTTTAAAACATTATAACATAAAGCTCACAATTTTGTGTAATATAAGACCTTTACTCGGTGATACATGTAGAATTGACAGTCGTTTTAGATGAATATTGTGGTTTAAAATGTAAAAAAAAAACATAATGATGCACAGATTATAAGTACAAACAAAAGCACAATATGTCGAATATGTTGAGGAATGCAGGAAAAAGATTACTTTAAGATATATGGAATTAAACCTTTCTATTTTTATGAAGTTACAGATCAGGTCTGTGGAGAGACAACCCACACACAATCAGAATGTAGGTCATTTTGAGTTAAAGAAATACCTGTAATGTAATAAATATTAGGTAAAGCAGGTAAATAAATGTGGAACAGCAATGAAATATCCATAAAAGAAGCAGGTGGACTTCAGAATAGCAGGTAGTTCACTGGAATCTGAGCAGAGAGCAAGTTTTTTCTGTACTTTAATTGAACTTTTGGTTGTCGGCTAGTTTGTTTCATTTTAAATTGCCAGGAACATCTCATAAAGCATTTTGTTTTTGCGGGAGAGCTATCGGGGTAACACGCAGAGACAGCTGTACGTTTAGTCTGAGCAGAGAAGAAGAGACGTGGTCATTATGGAGAAGTGATGTCTGCTTTAAATGCCTCTGTCGCCCGAGCTCCAGCAGGCCCTCTCCGGCACCACTCCGCTCTGTCTTTTCCTTATTTGACTTAATGTTGATAAATGAGGCCGTTCTTAGCCGCGGCGTTTCTCATTGTGAACAGCCTGGGTGGATTTAAAGGCGCCCACTTACACTGTACTTTTCTCATCTTGAGTTTATATCAAATTGGCCGCAAGGACAAAAGTTTCTACAGAAGCGACCTCGAGCGGCGCTGTTAACGTATCAGAACGAGAATATCTTTAAAATCTCCGCGCAGTCATGCAAGGTGAAGCGGGACTTTTTCCACTGACAAAAAGCATTCTTAGGATGTGTTTGGAGAAAGACCTGCAAACCTGCCAAACACAAAATTTTAAAGCGACACGGTATGTTTTTGTCATAAGGTATTTCGCACATTGTATTAAAAGAATCTTAAAAGATACAAATGGTACTAAAGGCAAGTTTCAGTGTCATTCAAACTTCCAAGGGCCCAGGTGCATTGTGGGAATACAAAAAATTCTAATTTCAATCATTGATATAATAGGACTTTTTAGACCTTGGGCGAGGTACATTTTCACAGCAGGTCTGCAGCACGGCTTTCTGATTAGCTGTCAGGTGAAAGGCAGAACTATCCAGCAAAGCCATGGTGGGTACAATGGGCTCTATTCACACGTACATCACAGACCAAAAAGATATTTGGAAACATGCGATGACAGCTTCAGGAGTCGTTACCCACACCGGACTCTCCTACTGAAGTAATGTGATCAGTGGTAAAATGATGAAGACTGCAAACGTTTGTACTGTTTGGAATCATCTTGAATTCTGCGCCCTCATCTCTTCTAAACACATGTATCCAGGGGCTCGGAGTTGTGCGTCAGTGGGGAAATGATTAAAACTGAGGTATGGTTGGAATTGTTGATTAGTCGTACATAACAGAACACTATAATGACATGGAGATGAAGAAAACTGAGACATTGTCTCATTTTCCGTAGATTTTGTCAGACTTAGTACAGTAGCATAGAGCCCGTCGGAAGTTGCATCACATGTTTCCAAACATCTTCCTGGTTTGTGACGTAAGCATGAATAGAGCATATGGTTAAAACAACCCTTCCACCAAGCCCAAAACTCACTCCTGTAAGGTGAGACACTGCAGGTGAATAGGATTTGAAACTCCTTCTGCAGTTTACTTACATATCACACAAACAAAAAATTGCACATTTTTCATCTTATAATGTTTTCAAATAAATATAAGGCACTGCCAAAAACTGCCAAAATTGACGATTTCTGGGACATGAATATCAAAAATAGATGAAGCGAGATTTAAATTTCTTTTTGAGAAATGCATTTTGAGAAAACTGCCTCTGAAGAGTGGACCATTTTGTTATTTCCACATGAAAGCTTTTATGCAAAGAGACCAAAAAAATTTTTATAAAAAAAGCCTATAGTATCTCACCTTAAAATAATATACCAGAAATTGTTTTGTATCGTCTTGTCCTATTCGGTTGGAATATTTCCCCAAAGTTTGGGGTAGATTGTCTCCCTAATCATCTCTTTTTCTAACAAATTATTTTGGCTTATTAGTGCATTCACATCCACGTATCTTCCATCTAAACTGTTTCTGCACATATGAAAGGCTTCCATAGAGCTGCCTATTTTAACCTGTGAGACTTCAACCATTAACTTATCCCCATTTATGAAAAATGAAAGCAGTTCTTCTCCCATAGGCTTTCTGGAGCATTACTATAATTACCATAATTATATAGTGTAAAAACACATTTTCTGAACAACTGGTGCAATCACTCCACTGTTTAGCTAACGCCTGCATTTTTCTCTCGCGCTAACAGTTTTATCCAAGTTCTTTATCCCCATGAGAAATGTTTCCCTTTAACCCAAAAGAGGGGAAGAGAGTTAGTGGTGTAACTGTAGGGGGAGCTGTACTGTATCTGGGTCAGGCCTCCCAGCTTTTAGGCATCGCGCTGAATTCAGATGGGAGTTCTCTTTAACATCAACTTGGGTGAGAAGAAGACAGATTTGGGGAGTATCTTGTAGCGCAGGTGTGGTGTGGCAGATAGAGGAGACAGAAGAGATCCACAGCACCACGATGGGGCTGAAACAGCCACACACCAGATGGAACTTGCTCTCAGTGCACAGAGACATCAGCACGAGTGGAGGCACTTAGTGATACAGAGCTGGTGCGTAACAGTGAAAGGGGCTCACATATCATTTAAAGAAGACATACTTTTTCAGGTATTAAAGCAGCACTATCAAGCTTAATCTTTTAACCAAATTATAGTTGTTTCCCCTCACCATTTACTCACCCACAGTTGTATTTGGAGTGATCTGTGCATGTTTCAGCATGTTTCTTTAATCTCTTATTTTCAAGATGCCATTTTGCTGATCAGCCCGTGTTTTCACTGCCACTGTCTCTGTATGTACTTTCTTAATGTGGGATATCCACAGGACATTTGCATCTTTTGGCTGATTGTTACATAGATTTTTAGGCTCAGGACTAAAAGTTATAAAGCTACTTGGTTTACATCTCATTACATGTTGTTTAATACTGTACTTTATGTGGTACAATGTATCAAGTGAAGTGGAAAATTAATTGTAACCGTTGAAGGCACTGGCAATTACAAAAGCTTTTCGAACATGTTTTACAGAGCTAAAAGACTGCAAAATGATCAAACAAGTTACCTAACAAGCTAATTTTGTTTGCAGCTGTTTTAGCT
>JACN01024206.1:0-10649 GCA_000787155.1 Scartelaos histophorus | reverse complement strand
GTAGCAGCAGTAGTTGTAGTAGTAGTTCTAATATCAGGAGTAGTAGTAGGAGTAGGAGCAGTAGTAGTAGTTCTAGTAGCAGTTATTGTTTTAACAGTACTGGTAGTAGTAGCAGTAGCAGTAGTAGTAGTAGCAGTTATTGTTTTAACAGTACTGGTAGTAGTAGCAGCAGTAGTCGTAGTAGTGGTAGTAGCTCTAATAGCAGGAGTAGTAGTAGGAGTAGGAGCAGTAGTAGTAGTAATAGTAGTAGTAGTAGTAGTAGTAGTAGTAGTAGTAGTAGTAGTAGTTCTAGTAGCAATACTAAGGTTTAAAAGTTACTTAGCTACTTTCAATTAGTTGTTGTAAAAAGGATGAGTCATAAATCTAATCCAAGTTGTTTTGATCAACTTTTACAGCGCAAAGTTTGATCAGTCCAAACTTTGTTCATTCCAAAGTTTGTTCAATCCAAACTTTACTTTTTAAAGACATCTGAGCTCATGATGTCTCCGAGGTTTGGCCAAGGGTTTCTTTCGCTTTCCTCTCGAGAATTATTCAATGCACCTTCTTCTTGAATATTTTCCACGTCGACCTCCGGCTCCGGCTCATCATCCGAGTTCATCCGAGATTGACCGACGGAAATTCTATTGTGAACATTTCCTTTTATTTCCTGCATTTTTTGTTGTTATTTCCAATGTAATTTCACTCAGTAACGAGGGTGAGTTCCAATATAATGAGGTAAAATATATACTTGATTAAAAGTACAATTACGTATTTCAAAAACTACGTAAAAAATACAAATGACTCACAAAAACAACTCAATTACAGTAATGCGAGTAATTTGTTTTCCACCTTTGCTCTTTAGTATTAATAGCGTTATAGGAGGAATTGCATCTTTCCTATGCACTTTTCTTAGTTTCTAGTTTAGATTCTCTGTTTTTCTCTCAACAATCCACTTTTTTCTTGTCACGTCTCAAAACAAAAAGCCTTTAACACCAAAACGGCCACACAATTACCTGACACTCAAATGCGTGTACTTCAGGGCTTCACACGTCATACTTTAAACGTCGACGGGCGAACTCTTTGACGTAGATCTGCGGCAGAGTGATCGAATGTGGACCTTTTAACTGCTAATTATTTAGCGCCTGATATTCTGACTGAAGCAAATGTGAGTAAATATTAGCAAATGCCAAACACAACAAAGCCAGTTGGTTTGTGTTTTTCTTCAAGGACACAGTGTGCTAATAGAGTCCCGAGCTCTGCAAAAGTACAAGAAATATGTAATCAGAATCTGGTAAACAAAGTCGCCGTCGTCTTATTGGGAGAGTACATCTGGGTTCGGAAAACTTCTTGTTGTAAAGCGAAGGATTTTTTTGTCCGTAATTCAAAAAACGGAGGCGGATTGTGACATTTTACGCCAAATTTCAGTCACATCGAGTTTACTTAGTGATGGGCGAATGGAGCCTCGTAAAGACACCTCAGTCGCAATATCGTTTCAAATGTTTCGACGTATCTGAGGCCTCAGACAAACGCTGACCTCTAGTGGACAAATTTAACCGTCGCAAACCAGCGCACAACCCATGATTTGGGAACCCAAAACTCTATTTTCTATCAAAGTGATCCCAAACCATGGATCGCTTTTTTCCACTTGTAGACGCCAACAAATATTTAACAAAAAGTCGCCAAAATCACCACTAACGTCACAGAATGCTCCTCACTGCCCGACGTTTTCAAGAAATATTGGTGCACCTTTTATACTTTTATATGGTAACAGTTTAGCGCTTGTCAAACCACGGAACACAACACTAAAGCAACTGAAGCGACTGACACGCAACAAAATAAGACGAAAAATCTGACTTTTGTTACATCCGGTTGAGAGAAAACCTTAGACATCTTCTTCCCTGTCTGCAAATGCACAAAGCGCTTACCTTCTGCACATTTTTCCCAATTAAAATAGTTTGTTTTGGTTCGTTAGGGTTTGGTCTGTCTTTGTTCCACCAACCGCTGAGTGAATTCCTGGATTTTCAGGAGTTGTGAACACATGTCATGATCTGCAAGGTTACCCAATACATGCAGAGTTGGGCATTTTTAGACATACAATTGTTTATTTGAAACACTGCAAATGTATCTGGTCTGGCCAAGATTTTGAAACTTATATCAGGTTTTTCATCTTGTTTTCTGATTTTTTTATCGACTTAGAGGAGTTCTGAGACTGATTATTTCTAGTCTAGAGGGAGTTTATTTTAAGATAACTTGTCGAACAAAATGATCTTGGTGCACAGACACAACATTTCACTACTCTTAAGTCATTTTATATCTATTTTGACCAAGTTTTTCTGCAGTGTACTATATGAAAACCCTTAAATATGTCTGAATTTATCTTCAACTACACAGCAAAAAATGGAAGGTTAAAATTACAGAGCTAAATATTGAGTTGTTTTTAACTCAGCAAGTGTTATTTTAACTATTTGAAAGTTACATAGGAGTTTGAGTTGGGTTTATTTGCCAGAGTTGATGTGGTTGGAGTTAATTCAATTTCAATTTCCTTAGTGTTAATTTGGCTCCTCCTACCACTTCAAACTCACAACAACAGTTTAAACCAGTTTTATACATAATTTCATCTTAAATTAACTAAAATGAAGTGTGAAAATAAAACATCTGTGTGTATTGTTTAGCTAAATCAGGATAACTCTACAAAGTGCTAGTTTAATGTCCGTTTACTCTCAAAACATAACTCTTGATTTCAGGGTTAAAAAGGAAGTTTAGCCAAATGTTACTTAATTAATATTTCCAAAAATGTTAAATTAACTCTAGAACAGATTGGACTCATATAATAAACATTGAGAAAATCTTAAAATTGATTCTGTGAGAGTCACTTTTAGCACACTTTTTGCTGAGTAACAACAAGCATGCTAACACGCGCTTCCTGATTCGCTGACAGTAAACCCCATAGTGTTAGAGCTGCTTATACAGCGCATCCGAACTCCGAGACGTATTTTGCTCAAATACACGGGGGGAAAAAGGCCTTTCAACACAACAGCAGTGATCTTGGCTGGAATCCCATTAAGATCATGGTTATTATGGGATTTCTCTAAAAGAGCAGTCTATGGCAGATGGAGAGGGAAAGCTGTGGGCATTTTACAGTAGTCACTCAGCTAAAGCCGGCGTTAGCATTGCATTAACTCGCTAACCGCTCGCCTTTCTAAAACAATTATGCAGATTGGACTGTAATGTTTACCGTGTCGTATTCATTAAGAAGTAAAGCAGACTGCGGTGACCTGAGTGATAATATTTGCAGAGATAAGGGTTTTCTTACGTGTGGAAATCCATATGCAAAACATGTATATATACAGTATAATGCGTTTTATTTGTTTGGCTGCTTAGAATAGTCAATATTAATGAATACGAGGCAAACTTTCCACCGCATTCGTACTTTCTGACACAACCACATAAACTTTTTTAATTATTTAGCCAACAGAACGGCTACAAAAGAACAAAATATATTCCTGTTACATATAGTCCTGTTGTTGGTCACTTTTATTATGCTCAAATGCACGGGGCTCTCGTACGAGTTTATCAGTTTATATTTCAGTTATTTTGTTCGTATTTCTCGTCTTCTCTCAAATGTTAATGCTCCCGGAGTTGTTCACGGTGTGCACTTTAAGCCGAATTCTACTTTTTAAAGAGGTATTATTATGCGAAATCAACTTTTTTTGGAGCATTTTACCATGTTATAACGCAGGGGTCTCCAACCTTTTGCTTCCAGTGAGCTTCTTTTACAAAACGAAAATGCCAGAGAAATATGAAAATGGAGCATATATAAGACGAATGGCCAGCGTTAGGTAAAGTACAAGTAGTTTCCTATAAAACATAAACCATTATCCATTTATATACAATGGTAAAAGGCATTTAAGCAATCAAATTTTACTTGTTTAGCAAAATATGTGTAATTCAGAAATCCCTTGAGACCCCTGTTAACATTTCCTGGTCAAAAACATGTCTGAAGAGGGTTTAGGTCTCACTTATGCATGTTTGAATAATCTAGGGATCGTTTCAGGCCCTATTCAAACCCTCCTTAAGGTTAAGACACAAACCACAAGCCCCAAATGACAATTCTCGATAAATATACAAAAGTAAGACGCAAAACATTACGCTACAACTTCACAAACCCGGCGACGCTTTATTTTTTGCCGAATATATTTTTTTGATGACAGTTGAAGGTTACATGATGGTCTAAATATGTTATCTGTTAGCAATTAATGCCCATATTTACAGCTCTGGAAAAAAA
Source organism: Scartelaos histophorus (assembly GCA_000787155.1). Taxonomy (NCBI): domain Eukaryota; kingdom Metazoa; phylum Chordata; class Actinopteri; order Gobiiformes; family Gobiidae; genus Scartelaos; species Scartelaos histophorus. The sequence goes on along the minus strand of JACN01024206.1, from coordinate 6,385 downwards.
ATAAAACACCACTGTATTTTTTATTTTATTTTATTATTTATTTTTTTTTTTCTGAAATCAGCATGTGTGACGGCCATTTCATTCCAGCATCTGTTAAATTCCAACACAAACTCACATTCTGCTTCATGAGGGACTGATCACATGAACCAAATCTTATTTAAAGAGGAAAAGTATAAAAAACCAAAACACTGCTGTGTTCATGAAATCAGCGATGTCCGTCATTCAACCAAATATTGATTTCTGAACTGTTCCTAAGTTGTTGCGGTGTTTTAAAAATAAATATGATTCTTTTCTTTGTGTTATTTGAGGTCTGAAAACATTACATCTTGTTTGTTATTTTGACCATTTGTGATTTTTTTGCAAATAAACGCTCTAAATGACAATATTTTTATTTGGAATTTGGGAGAAACACAGACCTCGTCCCTGCACCAAGATCTACCTCTGGTGACAATTTCATGAAGATCCGGCCAGTAGTTTCTGAAAAATCTCACTAAGATTGTATATCCAGATCCAGATTCCAGGTTTGTATTCGGATCATCACTAAAATTTAATGGAATGGTCCTTGGGCCAAGATCTACCTTTGGTAAAAATGGCATGAAGATCCGTCCAGTACTTTCTGAGAAATCCTGTCCACAGACAAATGAATAAATAAACTGACTCGATCGCATAATCTCCTTGGCGGAGATAATAAAATCAGATAAATGGATAATTTTTCAGTGTTCTCTTATTTTTTTCCAGAGTTCTATGTCCATCTTCTTTAATTATGGATCGCAAATCAGTCACAATCACAGTACTTGTCAGGAAAATCACAAATCGATTCTTTTGCAGTCGTTTTAACGCACTTCCCTCACTGGTCACAAGTCCCTATTTATTCCCTATTTCTCGGCACCGATCCCTCCTCCATATACAGTGGAATCCATGCGCCTCCATTGATCCTCTCATGTTCTTCTATTGTCTTCACTAGTTCTGCTCTGGATCCATTAACTTCTCTAGTCTTTGATGTAACGTGCAAATCAATCCGTGTAATGCCATTTCTTGGAATCAACTCTTACAGTGTAACTCTATACTTGACCTTCAATTACTCAATCCGCGCTGTTTCATAGGAAAAAAACTAATTCCAGTGAATAATTAGTGTAAAATGGCCGATTTGAATTGATACGACACCATGGCGCTCACTCAGGCGTCGGTTCGCGGCCCGTCCTGGTGTAATACGATGATCTGAGGAGGTAGCACGGGCGCTGTTAGCATGCCGGCCGTCCGCGCGCTAAAATCAATAGCGGGTTCTATATCCGTGTATTCAGCCAAACACTTGAACCCAACTGACATGACTTTTGTAGCTTTCACAGTTTATTTGTACTTTGTAAGATGTTCATTTTGAGAGTTGCGAGTGGTGATAATGCGCCGTGAACAGAGGTTAAGGTTGAGGTAATGGAGAATCAAAAGTGTGGTCAAAAGGTTGTTTTGAACGGCGGAAAAACTGTATACTCGCTTTATACAGGGCGATAACTTATAGGCTTGGAAGTGCACGACAGGCCGTTAATGTGATAAGTTTAAATGCATTTAAATGTGCGCGATGTAGATTTTCGATTGGCATTAAACAGCTCAGCCTGACATTTATTAAATTGGTTTTATAACTCACAAATACCCAGAAAAACAGGCATTCTGACTGAGCGGGGTCGCCTCTCCACAGAACTGACCTGTAATTTCGTCTGGTTTGGTCTTGGTGAAGATAGAAATGTTTAATGCCGTACTGTGAAACATTCCAGACAAAGCAAAACATCTCCACGAAGAAAAGCATTGGACAGACCCTCCAACAGAAAAGTTACACAATGCACCTCTAAATGTAGCGCATTATGTAATAACAGACCAATCATGTAATAAATATGGACATTGATAACGCAATAACATACAGTACTTCACAAATGTGTTACAGCACCACCCAGTAAAAGGTGTTTCCACTGCAGTATTTCTTTTTAACAAAATATATTTTCGTTTCTATAATGGTTAATGTACCAGTATATGCAAGATCTTTTTTTATCAAAACCATATATTTAATGCTAAAATATAACTACTGCTGCTATCCATACATTTTAAAGTTTAATGTTTTCCAAAAATGAAACCAAAATCTCATCCAAAGCAAGTCTGGGAACAGCTAGAAACTATTTGGAACTCAGTAACAAAAGAGACTTATTTGGTTATTATTCATCAACAAGGACTATTTTGTTATTCCAATTGGTCATTTTCTTAATGAATAAGAATGAAAATATTAATCTGACACATTTTTGATATACGATGAAATGATTTATGTTTTCATGACAGGTTGTCTAATAAATTTGTTAACCGAGTCCATTATTTTCAAGTCCCAAGTTTCAAGTACCACCAGGAGAAAAGATTTGGTAAACCAGGTCATAACCAAGACTATAACAGGACTATTCCGGGTCTAATCTAGGACTAAAACAGGTCTGGGCCAGAATTATTGTAGGTCTAATCTAATCTAGGGCTAAACTAGGACTAGTCCGTAGATCTAAACAAGAAATGATCTAAAGGTGGATAACATGGACTCAAACCACAAAACGACAAACTACCACTGCTTCATGTACCACATTTTAAAGCTGCATTGCGCAACTTTTCTCGTTCACCTTCTTGTCTCAACTATAGGCAATGTAACAGGTCAGATCTATTTGCAGAGATTGTATTTTTGAGCAATAGAAACACCAGTCATGAATAAATTCTAGATCGATGTGTTTAATGCCATGCCATGGGACATTCCAGGCAAAGCAATAACATCTCCATGGAGACAGCAGGTGACCGACCCTCCACCAGAAAAGCCACGCAACGCACCTTTAAGAAACGACATAAAATGGCGGGTTATTATATCTCGACAAGGTGCATTTTCTCTGATAATGTAGTAATTATTCATTTGTAGTAATTATCGAGGAGGTGTTACTGCGTTATTGGCCCCGAGAGCTGCTCATACAATCTGTACTTTGAGGTAGACATGGAAAAAGTGTCTGATGCAAAGCTTTTATCGTCCTTATTTCGCCCCATTAACTGACGATTTCAGTTTGGGCCGGATCTCCTCGAGTGACGCCAAAAGTAGTGACCGTCGGCAACCACTGTTCAAGAGCGTCAGATGATTTTGGAAAGAAAATGCCTATATCTTTGGACCGTTTTGGATAATCTTTCCTCCTTCCTCCGCCCTTTCGCATCTACCTCCGGTCCGCAACCTCACAACCCCCCGTTCGACTTATCGGTTTGTGCTTGAGTGCGGCGCTCGCTTGTGAAATGGTTGTTTGGGTCCGGTGCTCAAAGTGGAAATTCCATTACGTTTTTTTTTCTTTTGAGATCCCAACTTAGATGCACAGGTAGCAGACAGGTCCCTAAGAGCCGAGCGTACTATAGCGCAAATGTTTGCCGAAGCAGATGAAGAGGTCAGGTCACTTTGGGAGTTCAGATAAAAGAGGTCATTCTCTATCTTGCCGTGATGGGACTTTTGGCTCTTTTATGAGATCCGAATCTTTTGGACGCCTTCATTTCAAAGAGCCGCTCGAACGTTCAGCTCTTTTTATATGTGTTTATGTGACAGAAACCAATGTCAGAACTCATTTTACTTGCAAACTTCTCACAGAAAGAAATGACCAAGGTTAAGATTTGTTTAAAATTGTCCTCATGCAAACCAGGAAGTGCGCTGTAAGCATACTAGCTGTTGTTGTCTGTGGTGAAAAATGGTTGTAAACTCATCGTGGTGAATAACTTTGGACCACTGTAAACTTAAAATTTAACAAGTTTTGATTTTCTTTTCTTGCTATGCAGCTTTCTTTTAATCACAGAAAGCTGCACAGTTTTGTCTAATTTTATTTTAATTTAAAGGAAATAAATGCTGTTTTCATTCTCTGCACTGGTATCGGTTCATTTCACTTGTCAGCAGATACTTAAAGGGATAGTTCGGTTTTTTTTGACATGTTTTTTATGTCATCCCCATCATCAGTGTGGTGAATAAACACGGACTTACCCCCGACATCGTCCCGTGAGACGAGTTCTTGCCCGGTTTTGGTGCTGACGGTCTGACTTTTTTGTCGAAAACGGTTTTGTGATGCAAATGTATCACTCTTTGGACACATATTGTTTCGAGAAGAAAAACGCTTTATTTCCACTTACCGGACTACTTTCGTCAGCACCAAAACCGGGCAAGAACTCTGCTCACTGGGCTGTCGGGGGTAAGTCAGTGTTTATGCACCACACTGATGATGGGGACGACAGATTCATGTCCAAAAACCTGAACTATCTCTTTAAAGCTATTGAAACCAGTACTGGAACTGAAAAAAGCTGGATCAGTGCATTCCTATAACCTAAACTATTGTGGCCTTTGCGATTTTATAACCAACCCAGTTCATTTAGTTTATGATCAAGACTACTTAGCTGATATTGGACTAATTTAATGAGCAATCACTGTAGCCCTGTGAATAAAAATCAGAGGAAATAAAGCTGTACTGGCTAAAAAGTGGCGCTGAAATAACAGGTTGTGAAAGAAAGTCCAGAATGTTCTGCAAATCAAACAATGATTCTGTTTTGAAGGAGCTCTTAGGTGTTCCATGTGAAACAGAAACACGCCTGCCACAAAAGAAAAGCAATTCACGGTTAAATTTTACCTTTAAAAGTCGGTTTATTATAGAAAACTGGAACGACGCCGGGTGGTGAGTTGTAATTTGGTCCATTCAAGAGCGAACTGCTACCTGCTGTTTACAGTTAAAGGTGGAACTATGTAGCTTTACTGATTGGTAGTAGGATACTTGCTTGTGTAAATAAATGGAGATGCTTTTATTTTGCTTGAATCAAAAATCAGGTTTACATTTATCATTAAAAATAAAACATTGTTCCCTTATCAAAAATGTACTTAAAGTAATATTTTAGCTTTATTTGTGCTTGTTCGATGAATCTTGTGCAATAAATAAGTAAATCCGCTCCCCCTGTGAGGTCGGCAACAACCTGGTTTGAAATTTCCCAGGATTGTCGCGTCACAGGTAGAACCCCCTGCACATTTTTAAGTCTATTATTCCTCACCAGACTTTCAGACTTTCAACAGATTTCATAATGGGAAGCGCCTAAGTTGCTAAATATTGTTTGGTTTTACGCTGCAAATGACTCTAATTGTAAAGCTTATATCATCTTTTTTCAGATTTATTATCCAGAGATTGCTTATTTCTAGTCTAGAGGTGGTTTATTCTGGGGGAGCTTGTCAACTAAACTGATCTTGCTGCAGGGACAGATCATTTCACTACTTTTAAGTCATTTTCTGACAGATTTAAGTGTTTTTCTTAAATTATTAATGGTTTTATTGCAGTATTATTTTAAATTTTAAAACATGAAATGCAAAATCTCCAGTTGTACATTAAAGATCTGATATTACACACATTTTACTGACTTTAAGCATCTTCTTACAATCCTTTATTACATTTCTAAAGCTCAAAATGCTTTGTTCCACCTTGACATGTCATGAAGTGGTAATTTTCAAGTTAACAGTTACATTTTACCTATTTTACAAAAGAGACTGGGAATTTTAGGCCTGAAATCACCCAAATGACTATTGTGAAGGTGTATGGAGTTTAACCACACTATGGAGCACTTCCTGTTTTCTGTTTGAGAGAAGAACTTAAACTTAAATACCTAAATATGCAGGATTTGTGTGTTAATGCATGAAAGAAACAACACACAACTCTATGTATGTTCGTGATGAGGAAATAACTTTATAACATAGATCAGAAAACAGAATAATATGGGCCCTTTAGAGCATTAACAGTTCAAAATGTGAACATAATGAGCAATAAATTATTAAAGAAATAACTGCAACAAGCGTATCACTACAAACGCATCTCAAATTCCAGCCCGAGTAGTAGCGAAGATATTTTTTACCTAACTTTTCCACGCTTTAACTTTTGTTTTCCACCATTCAGAGTGGCCCGCATGTCCTCTGTCAAAGGACACGTCTCAAAAGAATAATTTAGCGGGAAGAATACTTGAGAGAAAGCCTTCTGACATGTGCGCTTTGCTAATTAGCCAGAACAGAGCTAGCGTGCGGCCTGGGCTAAAGCAGCTAAGTCCTTGAGAAGGCTGTGCAGGGAGGCTGAGGATTGGAAGCGTATTAGGATTTCATTAACACGCCTTTTACCTTGTGCTCCAGTGTTGCCGTAATTAACCATTTGTCCACTTTGACCGCGGGTGGTGTTTGGTGGAAGCCAATTCTTCTTCCAGCGAATGTTCGGTTTTCTCCAGCCTCAAGCATTTTGAAGAGCGAATTAAGCCTGTTTTTATTATTATTTATTATATTTCTAAATTATTTAAATGTATTAATTGATATACATTTTTTTGTTTTATTATTATTATTATT
>JACN01093710.1:0-12264 GCA_000787155.1 Scartelaos histophorus | reverse complement strand
TTTTTTTTTTTACAGTGATGTTGCCTTATATGCTGACTGAGATATTTAAAAAAAGTCTTAAGTGTCAACTCCAAGCAGTGGTGGAAGGTAATAAACTAAAAGTAGTAAAGTACTGTGCTTACGTAAAAAAAATTAGGTATCTGTACTTTACTTAAGGACATTTTAAAGTGGACAGTTTTGACTTTCGACTCCACTACATTTTTGAACAGGATTGAAAAATAAAGTTTAGGGTTTTTTTTGTGTGGTATTGACACTTAGAGAAATATTTCATCATGTTTCACCCATTTTGTTGAATACGTTATTATGACTACAACCTTGTCCTTCAGAATTATACAAACATTCTGTCATTACTTTCATATTTTGTTAGAGGGAGCGTGGTAAACTGCCTGTGATCAGCACTTTATACATTTACAGAAGGTGACGAGTGATGAACGGAGGCTGTGAGGAATGCGACAGTGAGATGTCTTGATAAAACATTCATGTGACAGCACAGATGAATAAAACATACAGAGATGATCCACGGGTCAAGCAGCCAGTAAGTCTGTGTATGTGTGCGTGTGCCTACTGTATGGAAATATAGGCTAAACACACACATTTAGCTTTCCACATGTGAAGATGCTAAAGTGCTAAAGCTGTAAGGAGGAAGTGGCTTTGGTAGACTTGATACTGTATGTTTCTTGTATAAAAAGAGATTCATTATGTATGCAGCAGCTCTGAAGAGAGGCCTTAAATAAATGAAATGGCTATTGTCAGGCAGAGATAATCAAAGCGTCTGAAATAAGGAGCGGACATTTTGTCAGGCACAAGGGGAAAGAGGTAGAAAACTACAAACAGAATTTTAACGTCAATGAGTCCATGTGTCTAAAATGTTGCAAAAACAGTCATGAAAGAAGTGGGAGTTGCAACATTGAATGAATATGTGAGTTCATGTATTATAAATATGACAAATAAAGAAGTAAATATCTATTTCTGAGTGATATGGATAATTTGGCCTTGTATTTTTACACATTTCAAACAAGGAAAAATGATCAAATGAATTTTAAACTGTTCACTATGACATTCTGATTCTTTACCACAAAACATTTCAGGGTACATTTCATAACTTTCAGGGGAAAAAGCTGAGGTTTCAGTGTCAACAGGGTTCAACAACAATTGCTAACAGCGCACCAGTAGCAACTTCCAGGTTTGCAATCAATAAAAGACTTTGTAATTAGATAGACATAGAGGTCTGATTTTGACCATAAGAGCTGCTGCCCCGGGCCAAACAGCTTTATGACAATAATGAGAACATGTCCTATAACCTACATCTACAATCAATAAGTGTATTTATTAAAGATACAGTAATAATCACATGGTACTTTGATTGTGGTCTTCAACGTGTGCTGCAGAGTCCTTTCCCCTGTTCTGTGATACACCCGTCTGTTATATTGCTATAATTCCTAAGCATTAGACTCTTTGATCACAAACTGTGACTAATGTCTAATGTTCAGTAAAAACATGAGCACTGTGATCAGTGTGGCTCAAGGCTTTAAAAGAAGCAGCAGACTCCATCTTCCCGAGCACAGCCTCACTGACTTTATAGTGTATCTATATCCCAACTAGTGGCTATTTCCATTCATTCTATTTATCTGTTTGTCAATATTTGGCCCTTTTCTTGTAGTCAGTTGCAGGGCTGGCATGAATTTAGAAAAACACCTACTTCCACAACAATAAAAATGTTAGAAATTCAACGCAAAACCTTATGGTCCTCTTTATTGTCTGTGTGCGTGCGTGCGTGCGTGCGCGCGCGCGCGTGCGTGCGTGCGTGTGTGTGTGTGGGTGGGTTTGAGAACAACAGCTTCACGACATCACAAGGTTGATGTACACAGATGTACACAGACTAATGATCTAATGATGCTGGATTACTCAAACATGTATGAATGAAACAAAACACAAAACTCTTTGTATGTTCTGATGAGGTAACAACATTCTAAACAGTCTTTGTCTTTAACAGAATGAGCAGAAAATGCACATTAATGTTTTACTTTACCACTGCCCGACATGGTTCTTGTTGTGGAGCTTATTCATTATTTTATGCTACATCCGAACAACTGCCTCTAATCCAGACTGGAGTCGACACGGCACCAAAGGCTTGTAAACTGACCCCATGTAATCACACTGATGCATTACAAATCAATGAACACGAATTCTTGAATGTGGCCGCAGTTCTTCAATTAAATGAAAACATAAAAAATAAATAAAAATGTGTGGGTGAATGTATCCTGAAAGTTCATCTCTTTTTTGAATACAGGTTAGATTTGTTGGCTGGCTTTCTTTGATGAGGCTCTGTGTCCCTGAAAGTGCACACTTCCAGGATTACTTTTAAATCTTCCATATTTTTCTTCCTTTTCTTTGAGCTGTATAACTGACATTTGCCCGGATCACCTCACAGTGCTTCACTGTGAAAGCAGACAAAAAGCTGACGGAAATAAGTGCTTTGTGATTGTTGTGTAATTTTGCAGAATGAAAAGACAGACTTTTGCTTTGAGGCAGAGCCGCAGTGTCGAAGCTATCTCAGGTCCCAGCAAAACATGAATGCTCCCGCAGTTCAGGGCTGGAATCGCATTGTGCGTTTCAATTATCTTTGAGACTAGAATAAAAGTGTCTGTGTCAAAGTTCCTGTGTGTTACTACAAAAGAAGTTCTACACAAAATATGCAAATCAATAATTGGGTTTATTTTTTTTTACTTGATATCTCTTTCAAACAGAGTTGAAGGAAGTTTCAGCTGTAATTTTCAAGACAAAATTCACCAAGTTTCTAAATCAGTTTCATGTTTTATGTTTCGGGTGGCAGCAATGCAAAATGTGTGGACAAAGGAGACTGTTGTCCTGAACCTCAGGGTTTTAGGAGCAGCAATATTTCCACTTATTTTCTGCTGTTTATCTTTGCCTATTTGAAAGGATTCCATCATAAATGGAATAATTTAGTATTCAAGTATTTAATACACAATGTCATGAATAACAATAGTCTATAGGTTTTCATAAAGATCTTTCTATTCATTCAAGTATTTTAAAACTGTAGAAACAATACATTTTTATATAAAACCTCCACATCTTCACTTTGTGTCTTTGAAATCAGAACATAGACTAAGAGTCTCAAAAAGAGTTCAATTAAAATGTGCAGTGCTGTTTTAAAGGTGAATTGTGTAACTTCTGCCACTTGCTTTTCTCCATGGAGGTGATATTACTTTGCCTGAAATGTTTCACAGTGTGGCAGTAAACTTTTCATCTAGGCCATCCTTAGCACAGATCATACCAGTATCTTGGTCTGGTGGCATTTACTGCTTGTTTCCAGAGAGATACTTAAGTTTAATATGATATTGTGAAACTTTCCAAGCAAAGCAATTGCATTGTCATGGAGGCAAAAATGTAGGCAGACCCACCACCAGAAGAGTTACAGTTAAGTCAGTTACAATTTAAAAGAATATTTTGAATATCTGAATATCTTAAGAATCTGACTTGCTAATTTCTGTGACAACAGTGTTAACTTTTCACCATTGTGAAACCCATAGATATAGTTGGACAGACATGTGGGTAGGACTAGGTGCCGGAGCAGCCCATGAATAAAGGATTAGACCTAAAGTCCAGTGGGTATCGGAGCACTATCCTTCTGAGATCCAGGTCTATGCCCGCGGGACATTCTACTCATTCATCATTAACTGCAGCTTAAGGTGAGTGAGAGCACACAGAGCCACAGATGAGAGAGACACCAGCCGCAAGGAAGGCGACAGATAAAAGAAGAATGGAGTGAAGATTGTTGGGGGATTTGGGAAGCAGGTCAGGTTTGAGAAAAGGAAAAGCGGGGGGAAAAAAAATCAATGAATGTGTGAAAAACTGAAAGGGAATCTTGAATTAAAAGCGGGAAGTCAGATAAAACATACTTGAGATGTGATGACTGCAGAGCTGAGGGAGGAGCAGAGCGGCAGGAGGGCCAGTGGGTCAAAGGTCGAGGAATGAGGAAGAGAGAAAGAGACAGGCCTGTACCACGGTATCTCTGAAAAGCTGTTGGAATATGCTGAACTATACTGGAAGAGCAATACTCACTATGCATGGAATATAGAAATGATAAGGTGAAAACAGATAAGCCCCACGTTACAAGAAAAGATGAATCAAAAACTGTATAATGAAATAGCTTTTTTCTGGTGCACAGTGTTCAAGAAGCTGTGATCTGATATGGAGTCTGAAACATGGAAACACAAATGAATTAAAAGGGTCACAGATAAAATAAAAGCTTACATCAAATGCACATGCAACTCATATAAAGCTTTAGAAAAATTATAAACAAGTAAGAAAAAGCAATTCTATTCTCTGATGTTCCAATTTTTCAGACTTCTTATTTTCTTATTTTCTTTTCATAACACCCTAGCCTTGCATGCACTGACAAGCACAGTGGGGTTAGATCTACACTCCTGACACTTCCTTTGAAATTATTGTAAACAGAAGTTTCCTCTTTTATTGATTTCCAGTAAAGTGGTTTCAAAGACTGTGAATATGATCTAATTTTGATGATGATGTTCTAATTTTTTGACAGGCGGTGATGGTGATGACTAAAACAGGATTTGTGTGATCTATATGTGATATAATTTGGACTTTTTCAATGCAATACTATTATTTAATGAACCACACTAGATTTTTTGATTATTCTGAGGCATAGCAGCTATCTTCTATAAACAATGAGTTAAAGAAGATGTATTGTTCTTGAGTATGCTATATAGTTATAATCTATGACACCTGTAGAGCATTCAATTAGAATTTGGCCATTTTGAATTGTAATATTGATCTAAAATGACTTACTAAAATTTAATTTCATAATGAATTCATTTCATAGTGGTATAAAGCAGTAAGCTTATACCACCGACAATGAAAACAAAAATCGATCTGAGCAATGACATCTTGGATGCAGGAGCATCATGAGTAGGGGACGCAACTAAAACATGTTTAAAGATTTAAAAAGTACAATTTTAAATGAGCTCTTTTTTGATGCCACTTGGTTGTCTCCATGGAGATGTCATTGTTTTGCTTGGAATAATTAATTAATTTATGTCCTGTGGGCAACAGTAGCTCAGTAGATAGAGTGTCCATCCACTGATGCAAAGGTCTGTGTACTCTAGTGTATTTGTGTGTGTGAATGGCTTGGTGGCTCATTGACGTAAAACCCTTTGAATGCTTATTGGAGGTAGAAAAACAACATATGAATACAATGATATATGCTACCAGGCCAAGTTACAGTCAGGTCTATGGAGAGGCAGCCCCACTCATGATAAGTGCACATGTTTTTTAAAGAAATGTGATATAATGCATCTTTAACACAGGGCAGATATGAGCCTAAACACAGAGCTCTTAACATCATATCTCAAAAAGCTGCTCAGGCCAATGTGTGTGAAGGATCAGGTGCATTTAGTAATTATGGTGTGACAGGCTGATAATACTGCAACAAACACAGTGACATAGCCCTCTGTGGAAGGTCAAGACACAGCTGTTTCACTCTCTGCTATTTTACCTCAAACGATTACAAACCCATAAAAACAGAAGCCACTGTCATCATCTGCATTTACACTTCACAAAAGAAGAGACTTTTCAAGGGTTCATATTACACTATTTTATGATCCATGTTATAATGTTTTTTAAACACACAATCTCTGTTCATTTAAGCTGAGATTTTCTCCCAAATCAAACACTCTGTCCACTTTGTGATGTCATGTGGTAATACAGGAAGTGCTCCATTGTGTTTTTAATTTTCATACACCTCCACTATTATCATCTGGATAATGAATTAAAGGTAAAATGCAGCTGTTAACCTGAAAACTACCACTAAATAACATCATAAGGTAGAACAGAGCATTTTGAGCTTTGGAGATGACAGACTAATAATACAGGGTTACTCAAACATGTGTGACTGACACAAAAACACAACTCCAAGTAGGTTTTTGATGAGGTAACAAAATTATAACGTTGAGTGAGTTTATATCGTGCAACGAATACAGCTCAAATATGTTGAGAATATATGTTTATGTTTTATATATTATCTTCTTGACATGACATACCAAATGAATAATAGACAAGACGGTTTTGTCAATCATTAGCATGTAGTGGTAAAAAATGCCGTTTGTAACACTGTAATTTCAGAAAAAAACATTAAAGTTAAAAGTTGTCACATCTGTGTGTTATATAATATTTATCCATACCTCTTGTCTGTGTAAAAATAAAACTGAATGTACTTTTTTGTGTTTTCTGTTCATTTTCTCCAAGCTACAGTTGAAACTTTTCAGAATGCGTCATAAGAGTCAATAAGGAGAGAGAAGAGTTTTGAGACCTGTCTTGTGTTTGCATAGATCTAAGGCTGGCTGACAGGTCTTAATTATAGTGTAATCAATGGTGCATAAGCTCCAGTGAACTGCAGTGTGGGCCTGACAAAAACAAACAATAACTCCATATCATGTGTTCGTTAAGACCTGCCAGGGCTGTCACTGAGAGGACATCTCCCTTTGCTTCAAACAGCGACGACCAAATCTACAATCGGACTCTGGAAAGACTGTCTAAGAACATATTTAAAATAATTGGGTTTCACTGTGTCATTACATAATGTATTTATTTATATACCTTACAACAGCTCCTTTACTTCCATAAACACCAGTCTACTGCCCCCCCTCATACAACAGCACCAGCAAACTGGACTGGACTCACAACACAGATGCATTGTATGGGATGAACCAGAGCAGCCAGGGTCCACCTCCTGAGAAGACTGTGAAGATTCTTTTGGAGTGTTCTGTATAGTATGACGGCTGCACAGTGTGGATGTCAGGACAGACTGATCCAGCCTCACTATGTGAAGGATCCACAGGTCTTTCCCTCCTGCTGCTTTCAGCCTGCACAATAAACAATGAACAATGCTCACCCTGCACATGTGTCATCAGCCTGTAGTAATCATGTGACTACTCTAAGAGAATGTGAATCTTTACTGGTGCAATTCACCAAAGTCACTTTAGCTGCTCTTTATTTATTTAATCTGTCCATATGCTGTAAGGTAGCTAACCACCATGTATTGTACAAATAATATATATACTGCAGTAATTCTACCTGCTATTTTTCTTGTCCATACACTGCACTGTTCATAACCGCAGTCAGAGCCCCTTAATGTGCAAAGATTTGAAGCCTTGTATTTTAGCTTTACTTCGCAGTGTTGTGTTTTTGTCTATTGTAAATCTTCTTATATTTTATCTGTAGTAAATATTAGCTTGATCTTGATTTGTTTGCATGATCTTACATTTGCATTGCAACACTGGAATTTTTCCATTGTGGGACAAATAAAGGTGCGTTTTATCTTAATGTTAAAGTCATAAAGCATATATACATGGACATATCCGCCACCTTCCAAATAGGAAGTTAGCATGAGAGCAGTTCAGGCTCCAACTCATCCTGGCTCAAATTGACTTACACTGGAATATTATTGCAGCTCTCTCTGTACTGCTGAAGTGATCCTCAACATTTTAGACTTAAAATGGCCATATTAACCCACTCTATATGTCATTTTATTGTATTATTGTGTCAATAAAAAAAAAATCCTATTCCTAATGGAACAAGTTTGAGTGGAGCCAGATGCTGTGGGTGACATTACACTTTCTTAGTCCTCTTCTTCATACACTCTATGGTTAATGCATTCATTTTTAATTCTGTTATTTGAAAACAGCCCTGAGTCTTCATAGTGAACATGGCACAGTACTGCAGCAGCAAGTCCAAGCATTCTTCACTGTAGCTATGTTTTTATGCCTGTCTGTTTTATGTAAATAAGTCTTCACAAGAGACTTTGCATTCTCATGTTTTGGTCCAAAAAGTGCAATTTCAGCAAGAAGTCAGCACAGCCTGACAATAGAACTCAAACCATGTGTCAGAGTAAAAGTGATTACATCTCATTATAAATGGATTTAGCTTTGAATTAGCTTGAGTCCAGCTCTCTTCATGCCAATGCCATTACTGTATTACTGTGGGCTATATGGGTGAGTATAGTAACACGCTTTTCTCTCTGTTGGCCATGGAAAACACTGTATATTTCTGTCTCCAACAATTATATTTTAGATCATGTATTGTGAGTTGAAAAACATTTAAAGAATGTAATAAATTGTAATGAAAAATGTAATTCTAATTGCACATGCAGCAGATGGTAAATTGGCTGACAATGCCTTTAATTAAAGCTAAGCACAAATTGGAGCAAATGAGTCTGTAAAAGGTCATAGCTCATCCAACAAGCTGCTAATAAACAGGATTTACATCAGCTCTGCCATGGAATCAATAATTCAGTCATGTACTATAAGGAAAAAAACATGTATATTAAACTGAAGACACAATATTCATTACATTTCACATAAAAGGCTTCAAAAGCTCTTGTTCACATTTACATGACTCATAGGAAGACCTTGCAAGTGTGAAACCCCACTACAACATGTTCATTTTGGAGGATATAGAGAAGTGTAGAATAGAGTTAATAATCAAAGCCACAAGCCGCAAGTTTACGCATAACCCCAGTAATCATTGGGCAGTAGCTATTTTTAGCTGAATGTCAATTTTTTGTTGCCTTCAGAAATCCAAATGGTTCTCAAAGTGGTAGTTGTTCACTCCCAATCGGGGCATCTTCTAAATGTTTTGCAAACAGTAGATAGAGAGCACTTACTTACAGTGTGGTAATGTGATAAGTACTATACCTGCAGTCATGTTTCATCTTCGCCAGTGATAACAACTGCTTGTGTATCCTTCGCACTAACTTTGAGAATTTTGTCCTGATTATCTGCAGCAGCACTGAAGTCACACGATGCCACTTCAGAGCTGATAATGACAGGAGAGAAGAGGGCTGAGACACCACATATCCGGGGCCATGCAGTTTACTGTTTTTGTTAATTAGTCTCTCTAAATTCCCAAAGCTCCTCTTGGCAAATTTGACACAACCTACTTTAATTGCTAACATGCAAAGATGTGATAAAAAAATATTTGCTGTAGGGTGTAGCGATTATGAATGCACTCCATGCAACAATCTGAGCCTTGGGGATATGTAGCATTGGAAAAGCAAATGTTTATGCGCATGGGCGAGCCAGATTGGATAGACAAGTGTATATTCTGTGTGTTAAGTGATGCAGCATCAATATGATATCGAACCCAGTGTCTTCAATGCAATCAACCAGTTACTGTCTTGCCTTGAACATTGAATTTAG
Organism: Scartelaos histophorus; assembly: GCA_000787155.1. Lineage (NCBI taxonomy): Eukaryota > Metazoa > Chordata > Actinopteri > Gobiiformes > Gobiidae > Scartelaos > Scartelaos histophorus. Next base: position 3,025 of record JACN01093710.1, on the reverse strand, counting down.
CAACAGAAAAGCAGAAGAAGACATTAGGAAGGAACTAATTTGTAATGTAGCTTGTGGCCTGAAATCTTTACATTGACTGCGACCTTCATTGGTTTATTTGCTGCAGGCTCCAATTAAGACAAGTCCACAGTGTAAATACATCATGCATGAATACATGAATTACTTTTCATCTAGACACATTGGGTCACAAACAAATCAATTCTGCTTGTGCTGATTTTAAGGAAATTAGCACATGATGACAAAAACTTGCCATTTCTCCATTTTGTGACATCATTTGGTAATACTGGAAGTGCTACACAGTGTTTTTCTCTAGATACACCCTATACACCATCACTAGAATAATTTGGATGATTTCAGCCTTGGAATTGCCAGTCTCTACTGAACTAAAGATAAAAGGGAGCTGTTAACTTGAAAATTACCACTGCATGACAACTTCGAGTGGAACAGATCATTTTGTGCGTTGGAAATGTAGTCAGACTTAAGCCATCAAACATTATTATTTTTCAGTCTTAAACCATTATTAAACTTACAACACAAGGTGCAGACCATAGATATTAAGAGAATCAGGTGAGATTTTAAATCTCCAAGCACAAAGACAGCAACTTGATATAACAGTGAAAATACTGGGCACCACAAACTAAAAGTCTATGTCACTAATCTGGAGCAGCTTCACCCCAATCCTTCTTGCGTGGATCTGAACAGACACTCAAGAGGAAATAGCTCTAGCTTTTTTTACTTTTGAAGAAGGATTCTTCCAACTGGATTAATAGTCCTGTTTAGTGGATGGCAGTTTAACTTTACAAAGGTGAGTAATAATGTTTGTCTTTAATTTTTTTTTTTCTTTTTTGAGTTTGTATCTTGCGCCTCTGTGTCCGTCACTTCCTCTGCCTCAGAGACTCCTTTTTATTGGCTGTTACAACAGTGTTGATGTTCTGTGGTTATGAGATGACACAGCAGCTCTGAGTCGCACTGACATCACACACGAGGAGCACAGCAGATTAAAAATCACTCATGAACAAGTCAGGTCACGCTTCCCCAAAATCGGGCAAATTATCCAGGCTTAAAAACTAAGGATTACTGTGGATGAAACCAAACACATCTCTGGTATGTTGTGGTAACATTATAATATGGCTTAAAGCTCACAAGAGTCAATTTGGGATAATATATGACCTTTAAAGACTTATATTTAATTAATTCCATGAAAACATTTTTATAATTTATCTCTTCTAAAAACACATAGATATATACAAACTAGATACAAACATTTTTACTGATCCCAATATAAAGATAAATTAGAGACATTTCTTAATAATTATGGAGTCTTGTTTTATACTTGAGACACTATAATGCGCCATTAGAATAATACTGTATACAACAATCACTAAAGCAAACACAATTTCACCCACTTCTATTAAACCCAATCACAATATAATCTGTTACTGACCCCAATTATTACAACATACTAAAGCTGCTGTACAAAGTGCATGCATTTTTTACAAGCAGGTCACTTTCAAAACTGGAGCAAAAATATAGGCCTTCAGATGTATATTCTTATTACAATAATCAGAGCAGATATCCAAACCCAGTCGATATCCCTTCTCCCTGTGGTGTGCACCAGAAAAGACCCTGCTACCAAGGCTTCAAATAGCAGTGCTCCCAGCTGATCCAGGCTGACCCTAACCCACCTGGGACTGCCCCAGCCAATCAGCTCTCAGCACACGTCGTGCCACTCACACAGGCCTGTTCAGAGCCCAGACATATGGAAAATGAGGTCACATGGAACAGCAGCATGCAACATGTTTTTGACTTTTAATTTTCAGTCAGTAGTCAAGAATTATAATTTTGGTTGGTCTGTTTTTTTCTCCCACTTGAGCTCTCTCTGTAATGTATTCATTAGTGGACCAATCCCTCTTGACGGAGTTATGTTCCGCTGTATTAGACACGTATAAAAAATAATCAGAATTGCATATGCATGGACAAGGGGAATGAGAAATTATTTGTTACACAGCAGCCTTATTTGTGCGCACACACGCATGCACACACACATCTGAATAATGCATTTATGTCCACTCTATATAACACACATTCAAATAAAAACGCATGTATGAGTGAGTGTGCACATATCTGTTTTATTTATAGACACTTTGAACTCTTTTATTTAAATTAATGTTAAAATGTGACTAAGTATGCTTGATATGTTTTGTTTTGTTTTTTGTTTATTGATATGGTTTATAAAGTTTCCAGAGAATATTTATCAGATTACCTTTTATAATAATGTAATCTAAAGCTCTCTGTTTCTGTACTTTGACTTTTACCTGTTGAAGACCAATGAATATATGTTTTGTAATCTTACAAATATATGACAGGTTAGGCTGCTCATTTGGTTAAAATATACTCAGCATATTTATATAAGGATTTACTAAAAATCTTTCCTAGCTGTTTGGGATTTTTATTTAGATCATATATTATGTGTTGAAAATTTGTACTTCCTGGTTGGACATGGGTAGCATAAATGTGACATATGTAGAGGTAATGGTGCGTTTGTTTATCCTTCCAACTCGGAGGTCCGAGGACGTTGCCTAGCGACGCACTGACATGCCCAACTTCGAACTAAGGCCCTGTCCACACGTACCCGTTTATCTGCTAAAACGCATATTTTACTCGGAGGAGAGAGTGCAAGATTTCCCAGATAGAATCCAAAATGGATTCACCCAGTGTCACTTGTAGTATGAACTGTTTTCTTTGGTGGCTTAAGTGGATTTAATGGCAATTAACAAACGATTTCAGTCACTTGTATTACTGCAATATGCCTGGGTATCAGTGACGTGCGGTGAAGTTCATGACTGGTGAGGCACTGACTCCTCAAGAGTCAGATTTACAATTGTAAGTAGGCTGGGGCGATTTTTCGATTTCGATTTTTTCGATTAAAAACAAATACGAGAATAAATTAGACACGTTCGATAAGCCTTCGATAAGATGACACCTTCAAAAAAAAAATCATCGTTTTCACTGGCACGAATAGCCA
>KN501291.1:2085-19122 GCA_000787155.1 Scartelaos histophorus | reverse complement strand
GAAATTAAAAAATTGAGACTATACACTCAGCTCAAATTTTTAAATTACTTTTCAATTGTTGTTTAATTGTTTAATTGTGGGTTTGCCGTGTATTAAAAGATGCCTAAATAAGATGTCTCAAGTGCTTAATTAATCTTGTAATGAGATGGATGTCAAACTGGCCACTGTCGCACCACGTTATAAAATTATAGATTTCAGACGTCCACAGTCTCCAGTCAGACAGAATCCTGAAAAAATAACTAAATTAGAGATATTAGCAGATATGTTTCGGGTTTTTTGTTTTTTTTTTCCCCTTGGCTGTGGCTGATACTGATATTTTGGGCTGATTTTTATTATTTTCCCAGACGTATAGCTGTGTAGTCATGTTTTTTGTAGTCATTTCTTCGTATTAAAGCATTAAAATAAAGCTTTGTGTGTATTTTTTAGGCAGCAGATTGACCAAAAGAAAATATATATAGGCAGATACGCTTAAAAAATCTAAATATCGTCCTCTCCAACAAAATAATCTGTAATTTATGGATAAAATTGAAAATGTCTTGAATAAAGTGTCTGGTTTGACTCAGTGTCATGATTATACAACGTTATCATCCACTATGAAAGATGATACGCTGAAAACAAATTGGGCTCAGACAACAGTCAAAACATAACTCAAAAAACCCCCCAAAAAAACAAAAAAAAACACGTCTCCAATTTCTCCTTGTTGTATTTTTTCCATAACATTTATTTTTGTCTTTTTGCCCCCAGCTATAAAGACCACCCGGACCGATTTCTTTAAACATTTAAGCCCGAGTTCCACTGGACATAATCTGTTTGAATGATTTGTTTATTTGACTTTGAGTTTGTGACCTCTGGGGGAGTTTGGCAAAGTTGGCGTTGGAGTTGTTTACTAGAAACCATTGTGCAAACGTCTTGATAGATAACCGGATCTGAGGAACGAAGGTCTGCTTTGCGTTAGCTACAGTGAGAACAATGAACGTAGGAAAGACTTATGGCTCAGTATAATATCAATGAGACGCAGTTTGGCGACTCAAGAGGCACAAGACGAACACGAGAACACAGGGATACAGGTTTGTGTCGTGTTAAGGCAGGACACTCAATCGCCATCACAGTTTGAGTTGGAATAATCGACACTTTGCAGCTGAAATCACCAACTTCTGTTACTTGAGATCAGTTGGTAAAAGCGTTTATCCACTGATCAGAAGCTTGACGGTTCGAATCTCGCTTTTGACATAAAAAAAAATCATACGTTCAGCGGTCAGATCCACAAGTTGGCGGTGCAATTCCAGCGCCCACAGATGAATGCCGTCATTGTGTCCTTGGGCGAGACACTTGCCCCATCTTGCCCCTCGTGTCTGTGCAAACTGGTGTATGACTTGGTGAGTGGTCCCTTAATGTAAAGCGCTTTGGGCCTTGAAAATGGAAAAGCGCTGGATGAAAATGTGACCATTTACCGTATTTTTTGGACTATAAGGCGCATCTAAAATCATGACATTTTCTCATAAATCAACAGTGGCCTTATAATCCAGTGGCCTTATGTATGACCTTTGGTTGTGTTTAACCTCCAACCGATTTGATGTTGTCCACATTAGTCTAATAACGTATTAGTGGGCGAGTCAGGAGGAGAAATAGGTTGGCGATATATAGGGCGACTGTGCAACATACCGGTAGTTCTGCCGTGTGCTGTACAAGGACCCAAAATGCCACCATTACCATGCAGATTTCAGGTTTTGTATTTTAGTGTTAAAACTGAACAATGTTGAGAGGGATCCAGGCATGTTTGATGCCCAAATCACCAACTGTTAAACTTGTATTTTTGTGTTAGCTACAACTGAGAGTTATTGTAAATGACCTGAATAAAGTTCGATTTATCCGACACGCGTTTTGTTTCTCTTATTGCTCCTTATAATCCGATGCTCCTTATGTGTGGACAATGACACAACTGACATATTATTTGATACTGTGCCTTATAATCCGGTGCACTTTATAGCCCCAAAAATACGGTACTATTTAATCTGAGCTTCTAATCTGACAAGAAAGAGCGATTTAGTTGAAACCGCACCAGGTGAGCTCCTGTGCTCTTAAATAAATCTCTCATACATCAAATTACAGCTAAAAGCTCCCTACCATTAGTCAACAGTTTCTCAGTTAGTCAGAAAATCAATCGCCTAAACGGAACCATGAACACCTGTATCGATCTTGGCTTCTTGAAATGTGTTGTTCAAATCCATTTTGGCTGCGTTTGCTAAAGTTATCATTGCGTTTCCATTGTAACAGCTGAAGTTTCCACCATAGAGATACACGTAGAACCCCCCCAGCGCGATGCCACTGCAAATTATCACTAATTAAATCGCAAAGGCTGCAGGTATTTCTTTATTCTTTTACAGAATGTCCAAAATACCCCGTCACTGTACAGAGGAATCTTGCTCCTTTAGTTTAGACGTCTGCAAACATGTTCTGAAATACATGGGATTCTTGGATTAGTTTATCAGTTCGTAGTTCAAACTTCAATGGCAGAACATAATCCTGCTTTTTAAAACATGCTGTAAATCACCAATGTAACCGTTTCACCGCCTTAGCTGAGAATCAAATCTAGTTTATTTGAATAAACAATAAAAGGAACCACAGAGGTGTAGAAATCACACTTTATAATTTATGTCTCAGCTAATTTTATTGGTAAATCAAGTGTTTTTGCTGTAATTTCTATTAGTTTAATGCAGACACTATACAGTACTTTATCATATGTCCAAAAAACAATCACGATACTATGCATTTATATCACGTACCAGCAGTTCCTTTCTATAGTAACTAATAAGAGCAGAAGTGACCTTATCTTGACATTTCGCCTGTTTTTTCCGTCCATTTGAATCCTCCTTTACCTGCCCTTTAGGATTATAATGTAACGTAGCAGCTGTAGAGCATCAGTAGGTCACATTCTCATAATATGGAAAACGAAAAATCACTGCGTGCGAGTCGTGTGAACCGGTTTCTTCTTTTTTCAAATCTAGTATTCGCCGCTTAGATCCTTGCTTTAAAAGATGCATTGTGTGCTTTAAAATGCTCCTTTGCTTTGTCTACATTGTTTCACAGTACGGCATTAAACCTTTCTATCTTCATGGAGACCAAACCGAGCCAAGTTACAGGTCAGATCTGTGGAGAGGCGACCCCGCTCACAGCCAGAATGCCTCTTTTTCTCCATATTTTTGAGCTGTAAAACCATCTCTAATTAAATCAATATAACATGGAGCCGTTTAATGTCCCATTGCGCAACATTCCAGGCAGAGCACGGACAAATCTAAAGAAAAAAGCAGGCGACGTCTCCTTAGGCTTCACTCCGACTTGTCTCGGCTCAGGTTGAAGGCCGAAGAGCCGGTAAAACAAACACAAAATCAATCATTCCTCATTCAATCTGCATTTACAACTGACAAGGGGACAGTAATAACCAGCAAGGCCACGAAACACATGAACCAGACAGAAGAGCTGAATACTAAAGAGCCGGGGATGTCACGATATCAAATTTTACCGTTTTAATTAAGGTGATAGGACACGCCACAATTTAAAAGGTCCTATACTCCGCAAAACTGACTCTTGTGAGTTTTAAGCATCGCTATAATGTCTTTAAATCATCAAAAACACACCCGAAGTCATGTTTTGTCTCATTCACGCCCTTTTTTATTAGTCCGTGTACATCTCCGAAGCTCAAAATGCTCCATTCCACCTCGTCAAGTCATGCTTTAAAGTTAATTCTTACTCTTTACGTTGTGTTAAGTGGAGAAAAATGTTGAGATTTATTAGGAGATACCGTAATGTTTCGGGACTAGGCCTTCATCACGCAAATTTAGTGCCGAAACGTTAATAAATCTCTCATTTTGCAAGTAAAATGGTGTGTGGGATTTTTCTCTATGTTCTTGACCTACTCCATCTCCGTTTTAAGGAACTGATGTGCGAAGTTTTCATTATTTTAAGGAGAGATTGGAAATGCAGGGAAGAGATCATTCAAGCGATTCTGGTAAAAGTGTGTGGAGTTTAAAAACGCAGTGGAGTTTTCAGTTTGAGAGAAGAACTCAGCCTAAATCTGCAGGGTTTGTGAGTTAAACATGTGCGAATAAAACAAAACTCCAAATATTCGAGAAAACGAGACAAGACGAGATTTAGATTTTTAAATAAACTGTGCAGTTCGATTTTGGCATCGCCGTTTTTGATTTACTTTATTTAATCTTTTGCCATTCATGCAGTAATGTTGCTTTTTTGGGTCTAAAGCTTCTCAGGAAATGTGACTCACCACCACTTAACCCCGTTTTTGTCAAATTCAAAACTAAACACGTGGAGAAAAATCTCACGAGATCATTTTCCTCATGCGTGCGGAATATTGTGGCGATTTTGTCTCTTTTATCACTACTAGGTATGAAAAAAACACTATAAAACATAAGAAAACAGCCTAATATAGTTGTTTAATGACCAAACAACAGTGAGATCCTTAATTTTCCATGTTACAATAGGTGACCTGGTGCATAAATCCAAACTAAGGCAAAGCTGAGGTGACATAAGCTTCAAAAATGGTCACAAATATTTTTTTTGTCGCTCATTTTAGCCATATTGTGACTCAAAATGAATAATAAAGCGCAGCAATCCTGAGCTGTTGCCCTAAAATGTCGACTACAGCCAATATAAATGAAAAGGCTTGTTCACGGAAGGGCATCTGTCTTAAAACAACAAGATACTGACGGCGCTGTGCAATGGTGAGCCACATAAACACTGAAAGAAGATCAGGTCGAGCAGATTAACTGGATTTAATTAGATCAAGGTTAATAGTTCCAGTGGTCAATGATCAGATCTGGAGTTTTTAATGAAGAGGTCGAGCCAGTTCTCTGTCAGTAGAGGAATGTGGTTTGGAGCAGAGTTCAGACTTTGAAGCAAGACATTTAACTTGTGTTTGTGTTAAATGGCAACGATTAAAAGGTTTTCTTGTCTTCGGGAAATGAATACTGAAAGACACTGTGTTTGTGCTTAATAAATCAAATAAAAAGGTCATCAAAATGGTCGTTGATCAATATGAAGAGCAGAGAAATGGACATGAGGTAGAAGAAGTTTTCATACAAACTGATGCATGCAGGAGATGTTATGGAGGACTTATAACTAATGCTGCGCTCTCCTGGATGTCTGCAGTCCATAAATCCCAATGAGTTCTTCCGACGTCCGTTGTAAATCTGAGAAATCCAAGAAAGTGTCTCAGAACCCTGATTTGATTGGCTGCACCGCTGCACTTTCTCAAGGCGGAGGTTGGTTTTTCCCAAGTCCCGAGCACAATCGAATGAAGCTTTAAAACTTTATATAATTTAGATTTTTTTTGGTTTTTATTTGCCATGTCGATGATGATGATCCACCTAACCGCGCCCCACTGTTTTGTCTCTTAATGCTTCTAAATTGCGTCTTTTATGGGTTTTTTCAGTGGCAGCATTTCCATTTAGTCTTTTTATTACTTATTTTTCTGTTTTATTTTGACTTGTGCATAAACATTTATATAATTATGTTATTTGACACCTGCCTCTTGCTATATTTTTTGCTGCTTACTTTTTACACTTTATTATCTCCGCCAAGGATTTATTTATTTATTTATTTGTCTGTGGACAGGATTTTCTCGGAAAGTACTGGAGGAATCTTCAAGAAATCTTTACCAGATCTTGGCCCAAGGACGACTCCATTAAATTTTGGTGATGATCCGGATCCGGACCTGGAATCCGAATCTGGATATACAATCTTAGTGAGATTTATCAGAAACTACAGGCTGGATCTTCATGAAATTGTCACCAGAGGTAGATCTTGGTGCAGGGACAACTCCGTAAAATTCTGGTGATGATCCGGATCCAGATCTGGATTCTGGAAACATTTCAGAAACTGCTGGATGGATCTTCATGAAATTTTCTGTGTCCACGTCATTGGCGGAGATCAGAAATCTCGCATTGCTCTTGTTATAATATATTATGATATGTGCTTCTGTGTCCAAATAATTGCCCTTGTGGATCAATAAATTCTAATTCCATTCATGACAATAGAGAATGAGGCAAACATTTTGGATCTTAAATCAGACAAAGTTGGTTCATTTGTGTAAAATGTGCACAAACAAGACCCACTGCACTAAGTCTCTGCGGGGCTTTAAAACGGCTTTATCTCCATACTGAACTTATTTGAAGCGCCATGCAAAATAATATAACTGGAATAATGATGCTAGCGCCCACAGCAACTTGCAGTGAATAGACAGTGGTATTTCATTAAAGAACTCACCTGTACTTCATGTATTTTTGTACTTTTCTTAACTTTTTCCCCACAAACTATCACTTAAATTATGTAAAACTATAATCAATATTTTGCACTGGAACAATCCCACCAAACCAAGTGTTACTTTTGAATCTATGATGTTGTTTGAATGTCGTTCCCTCATCAAAAACATACCTGGAATTGTGTTTTTTGGAGTCCTTCTTGCAAACAGAAAACACTCTGTTCCACCTTGTGATGTCATGTGGTAATACAGGAAGTGCTCCGCCGTGTTTTTAAACTCTACACACCTTCACGAGAATCATTTGGATTATATCAGCCCTGGAATGTCCAATCTCTACTGAAATAAAGGTAAAACGGTAGGTCTTCTTGAATCCAATCTCTACTGAAATAAAGGTAAAACGGTAGGTCTTAACTTGAAAACTACCGCTTCATGGCATCATAAGCAAAAAAACTACTTCAAATATGTTTTTTATTTGATTTTAACGCAGCTTAAAGCTCACAAGAGTCAATTTTGTGTGATATAGGACCTTAAAAGCTATTTTTAAGCGTTACTACTCACAGAGCCACATCCACTATGCACCACTGTTTTATAGCACTATTGTTAATTGGGATACACTGTGTTTTACTGCTCTATAGTCTCCCCATTCATTGAGCCCTAAGGATAAGAAGTCTTCCTTGCTGGTACCACTCCACTCATTTAATTACATGTAAAAGTAGGCTACAGCTACATGATCCAACCAGCCCTCCACCCTATCCGACAACCCCTGACTTTTCTTTACTTCTGATCTTGGACACAATCAGATATGGATGATATTGATGTTTTGGTTCTTCTCAAGGCTTAAAAATTCAAGCCAACTAATAAATGACATCAAAGCAAGGGGATTTCTGTAAAAATAGTCCTGAATATTGGGGGAATTCCTATTTAGGCAGCATTTTCCTAGGTCTACAGTACACATGCTACAGGCTGCTATCTGGAAATCATTAGTTTTGCAGGTAGAACTCCAAAGATTTCAGAAGATATAGGAGAGGTAGTGGCTTCAGTAAACTTCAAAGTGCACTGCAATAACAGGTTAAGAAGATGAAAAGACAACAGATTCCAACAGATAATGCAAATGTGAAGAGATCATCTTAAGATATGAGAGTGTAGTGGAGTAGAGGAGAAGAAAGGGTGATTTTAACACACGTCGGCTCAGAGCTCTATCTCACTCCAAGTGTCAGGCAACAGTGAAAAACGGCGCGTACGTACCGTAAACGGGGAAATACTGGATACTCCGGGAAACTGTTGGGAGCGTTTATCCAGGGGAAGCTGCGAAGAGTCCAGATTTGTGTCCGAAATCTCGGTACAGTCCAGAGGAGGTTTTTTCAGACTTCAGACGTGTGTGTGGGTCATGGTGTGGATGAAACGACGAGAAGAGAAAAGGGGCGGGATCAGAACCTTTGGAGACTGAGTTTGACCAATCAGGGACCACTACAGCCGTAACTGAGTTCAGACAGCCAATCACAGCCCGAGGCCCACACACAAGTCAGCAATGATTGGCTGGTGTAGAAAAAGAGAATTGGGCATAGAACCAGGAGAAAATCTCTCCTAACTAAACAGTTGTTTAGTATGCAACGGATTAAATTAAATCAAATCATAATAGCACACAAAAAATACAATTATGAACAAATGTTGGCTGGTTAAAATCAATTCAAATAATTGCTGTAGCTTACAGTAGCCTAATGCAATTTACATTGGGTGCCTGGGACTGATTGCTTAAAGTTTAGGACATTTTCCAACTTTCTTATTCAGATACATAAAAAAAAAATCCAAACACAACCCAGAGCAGGGGGCTCCCAGAAACAAAGAGTGTGACAGTGTCGCCCTCTGATGGCAGATACCACAGTTCTGTGTAGACCAAGACTAATGTTCATCATGCTCACATAGAATAAATAATAAATGCCTTAATGGAAATGGGGAAAAAAATAGATGCATATATAAGCAATTCTGGATTTATTGCATTTAATTGTAGTAATGTCTGTGAAGTCCCACAGTAATCCAGGTACGTGAAGACAGACTTTGAAAGAAGTTATCGTATTATAGCTTTAAAACTTTGCACATTTCTCTTCGGCTTGAAATAATAAAATAATTCTATTAATTTTTATTTATGAATGACGCACGCATGCGCAGGAGCTGTATTTTGAAGTGGTTAAACCGGATGTTGCACTTGTTCCTGTTGCTAATGCTAATGCTAGCTGACCGTGCATCAGAAAACACAACACACACTCAGGTAAAGGCTCCTTATTTTATCAAAGACTTGTGTGTTTTGTAACGACACAAGAACCGCGGGTATTCAGCGGATTGGGAGATCTGTTGTCCTCACACAGACTGAGTGGTTGTTGAGTTTGTGGCTTTTAAAGTTCAGATTTGACCAAGTAAAGTTCACTTTAACCGTTAGCCACATTGTAGCTTAGCATTTAGCACGAGATTAGCTCCGCAGCTGTGGATATTGTCATTTTTATTTGTGGATCTGTTACCTTGCATGCTGAAGAAAAAAAAAACTCTCTATGATAGTGTGCGACCGTATTGTCAAAAGAAGATATGTGTTTTAAATCCATTAAATGTTGTGCTGTTAGCTTTGCGGCTAATGTTACCAGAAGAACCTGTCCGCGCCGCATTTGAAGAACATGAAACCCACAGATCGTCACCAGACCCAAAATGTGCTCTCACTTTTACACATCCCCTAAATACCTCTTCAAACTTCATGTGTTGCCACTGTTAATATCCTCAGACCTGTGCAGATCTAAACATGAGCTGAGAGTTAGATTACATGCACAGAGGTTGGAGCTGTTCTGTCCTATTCTCAACTTGTAAAGAGTTGACATGAGGTCGTCCTTTTTCACCTGATTTCTGCCTCAGTGTATTTAAGTGTTCTTAATGGCCTATCCCTACATGTGCGCTTTAATAGTTTCGGTTTCGTGTGAGCCTTGGCACAGCTTTTGTTCAGCATTTATTTAGTTTAGTCGTGTATGTGCACTGTGTTAGGGCACAGAGCGGTCAGAAGTTAACCATGTGCTTATGTACACATTTATGGAGATAAGAATAAGGCAGCTGCTTAGGTCTGTATATATTATTTTAATGGATTCAATGACAGGAAATTGTTAGATGCCAACTTTGGTTTGTTTATTTCCTCGTTTTGTACGTTGTGTCCAAACAATTTCACTTGTGGGTTAATAAAGTCTATTTAAGCCACATTGTTTGGTATGACTATTCAAAATGGTAGATATCCATGTTAAATATCATAGTGGGTCATCAGAATTACAATTTGGTAGTTTTTTCTCTGATAATGTGTGGTGATGCGTGCTATGTCACTGATTAGGTAACACCAGAGTTCACCTAGTTCATTTCCAGTAGGCTTTAGCCACTTCAAATATCACTGTTGAGCTGATTATTACATGTGCTTGCTGTAAACACAATGCACTGTTTTCCTAGATTTCTGATTATGTGCTGCTGGTTTCAGTGGCGAAATTGACCTGATTTAGAGCCTTATGCGACACACGTGGTCCACATCTGTCTCCTGCTGCTTTCAAGTGGCAGACATGCGTTTTGTAATTACCAAAAGCCAAACTATTAGCCATCCTCACAAGAGACGTATTCTAGGGCCGGTTGTAACTATTTAGTGATCTGTACAGGCTGCACACATATCAAATAAACGCTCTAACCTTTATTTTTATAATTTTTTTAGTTTTTGTTTCATTTATTATACTCTATCTCTACTGTGTCTGAATAATTTTGTTCATTTTTCATTTAAAAGTTAGATCTGTTGAAGCACGCTGTTAATGTTTCTGTGTCTGGAGCCTCTTATCTGCTTCAGTAGCTTCTGGGGAGTTCTTTCCTAGAAGTAAATCGTTTGAATTCAATGAGCTTTCAAATGCTTTGTAAATATTAGTACAGTGACTTGCAAGTAATTTCAATTTAAGTGAGGTTATACGCTGTGTGGCTTTATTTGGATATGAAGCTTATTTTGCTGCGAGTTTTGCTCAAGGTTTTAGTTTTTAAAAGATCCTAATAGCTTGTGTCTTCTATATTCTAGATATTATAACCTTTGACCTTTTCAAATGGAGACTGCTACAGTCTGTGAGCTGGACGTGGCGACGAGGAGGATTGTGGGAGGCAGCGATTCTCCCCCTGAACTGGACAGCCCTTGTCAAGTAAACTTATACAACATTAAAAAACAATTTATTTACTTTAAGACTTTTAACTAGCAGAGGTTCGTACATTTATTTTATACAGTGGTTCTCAGTACAAAAGGCTCTGTAATGTGAATTTTCCTGCAGGTTTAGTTTAATTGTCATTATTGTTATTGTTTGGGATACACTGTGGCCATGGTGAAAGTAGTCTTAGTCTTAACCTGGCTTAACCCTTGTATGAAAGCAACATATTTTCTTAGGTAGTACATGGTGTATGACGTTTTGGGAACATCAGATTTGACAGATTTGTTTTTAAATTGTTGATCAGTTTAGGAGAAAAGTCGTGTCAAAAGTTAATTCCTTCCAGAGCATGTTCATTATGTATTATTGCTCAGTCGTAATGTGTTGTTTTGTTGTTTTAAGGAGGTGGAGACTGACTTTGGTTCCTGTTGCGCTGAGGAGGAGAGAGGGGAGACTCCAGGCCGAGAGGACAGTCCCACAGAGCTCGGAGAAACAGAGCTGGACCCTGGAGGTGTGAAAGATTATTTTAGTAACATTAGACCTGACATTAGAAGGAAGCACGACGAGTCTCCAACCTTTTTGACCCAGAGAGCTGCTTTTACAAAACACAAATGGCAGGGAGTTACAGCTGGCATGTCAACAGTCGAAAGAAATTGGGTTGAGGTAACATGAATTATTACAAATGTGTCAGTGCACAAAGTTAGCATCTTAAATGAACATTTACAACTGTTATAGGCAGGTAGAAATTAATTAAATTTATTTAGGGACAGTTTATATTAATGAACATCTGCAACAAGCACAGTGTAAATATGCAGCATTATGCAAATTTCCATCTGTTGTCCCTAGGCAGGTTACAAAGAAAGTAATTACAAAACAGTACCAAAAATTAATTACTTTATGCGAAATATGTATATTCCTTTGGGTAGGTAATGGGGTTGAGAGCTACTAAGAGAATAATTAGTATTGCTGCATTAATATTTCTAAACTCTTTCTAAACAACAGCATACTGAACCTTTACTCCTTATTAAAGTACATTTTAAACCGTGGCGTCTGTGCCTTTTGAGTCTTGTGCACTGAGTTTGTCGTGTTTGTGGTTGCAGGGAAGGAGGTGGTTTTGTTGATGCAGGCGCTGAACTCTCTGGACACTCCTGAAGAGAAACTCGCTGCTTTGTGCAAGAAGTATGCAGATCTGGTGAGACTCGGCTTTATTATTTTCTATTAGCTGTTCTGTCATGTTCAAAATAAGTCAATGAAAAACAAACAAAAAAAATAACTAAAGTGAAGATTTTGACCATGTCTCAATCCATGGTTTGAGATTAACCTTTTGTTTTGAGAATAACCCTTTGTTACACATGAATCATAATCTTGTTGACTAAAATACTGATATTTTTTGTTTAATAATAGAAAACTAAACCTTATGAACGAAAGTGGAAGCCAGATCCAAGTTCCACTTTTGAATTCCTGAGCAAGCAAACCATAAACAAACTCAAGGAAAACAGCTGAATAAATGCAGTACAATTTATAATCAGTTAGACTGACTAAAATTGGCATGACATTTTAGAGTATTATTTGACAAAATCTGGACTATAACAAAAACGTATTTGACCAAATAACTTTTGTCCAGTTGACAAATTTATTTTGAATGAGCTTTCGAATTCTTTGTAAATATTAGTGCAGTGACTAGCAAGTAATTTCAATCTAAGTGGGGTTATATGCTGTGTCCAGTTGACAAATTTATTTTCCTTTTGCCATAATTTTAGTTTAAGATTAAAACTAATCTAAAGTTTTAACATGTGTTAAAATTGAACAGTGGTCTGTGCAGTTAGTCACCGAGTGTTTGTGTTTGTGCAGCTGGAGGAGAGTCGGTCGATGCAGAAGCGTCTTAAGGCTCTGCAGAAGAAACAGGCTCAGATCGTGAAAGAGAAAATCCACCTTCAGGCCGAGCACAGTAAGGCCATCCTCGCACGCAGCAAACTGGAGAGTCTGTGCAGGGAGCAGCAGAGGCACAACAAAACGCTCAAGGTACAGGACATGATACAGAGACTGTCTCTAAAGGGGCAGAACAAATGTATAGTAAAAATGACAAAACTATGCACTGATCCCTGAAAGTTATGTAACGCACTTTTAAATTTATTGTGATGAATAATCAGGATGTGAAGTTTTTAAGATGGTGAAAGTCAGGTATAGAGCCTTTTATGTTTGTTTTAAAGAGGAATATTATTTAACCACCAGAGTTAGTACTTGGGTTGGGGACCTAACCCTGTAAAAAATTAGGTTACCTTGCTGTGACTTTGCTGTGGAATTTAGTGCTATATTTGTCACAGGGTTAGGGCTATTTTGCAGAGGACGGTATCACAGTATCACTCCAAATATTCATGTAAAAAGTCAATTATTATTGTTAAGTGTATATCAATACTTGAATTTGATCAAAGAGAACTTGAGCTGTGTGAGCATTATTTAGTTTGCCAAAGCACATCTATTGTCCAATAATCTTAAGAGATAATAACATTGCTGGGTTTCAGAAAACATCACAAAATTATACTTGCCAACACAGCTTTACTATAGATTGGGGACTAAAATTATGAATATTGTTAAAATGCATTTTTTGCGGTTGCTCTAGGGTCTAGTCTCAAATAGAAATGATCAGGTTCATTTCAAAAGTTACCTTTTGGATATTGGAGAATTGTATACCATGTAATTAACAAAAACAAAGAAAACTGCTCTGCCTCCGTCTGGCAGTGTGATATAATCACATTATCGCATTCTAGATCTGAAAATATATTCACGTCACATTTTCATCTTGTTGTGTTCAGGAGGAGAATGCGCAGCGGTCACGGGAGTACGACGAGCAGAGAAAAGAGGCCATGCTGCACTTCCAGTCCACGCTCAGCGACATCGAGGCTCAGATGGAAACACACAGCTCCAGAAACGCCAAACTCAGACAGGAAAACATGGAGCTGGTAGAGAAACTCAAGAAACTCATCGAACAGTACGAGCTCAGAGAGGAGGTATGACATAGTAAACAAAACTCCTGTTTTAAATGTGATAGTATAACATTTAATAAGGCCCATCATCTTTACTTGACTTGGAGGGCAGCTAAAAATTCTAAAGTGTTCATAGGTGATGTTTTGAGGACTCCATTAACCACCATTAAAAAGATAATATTTTGCTTAAATTGTGGTCTGTGGATAATTTTCTGTCAGTGAAAGCATCTAGTATTAAGCAAAGCTCAGACTTTGACAGGCAAACTAGGACTAGTTTTGTGTTAAATGGCCCTGATTTAAAGCTTCTTTATATTCATAAAGTAAATATTGGATATCAAATCAAAAGTCAATACAGATCAGTTTGAGGATTTGCCAAATCGTCAATCGTTTTATTGTAAAGTGGCCATAATTTCAAATTGAGTTGGAGGACAACAAAGATTTTTTTGGTTCCTAAATATTCACAATATTCAGTTCCCGTCTTTCTGCTGTGACATATTTGTATCACTTATTCCTATTCATCGATGTATTTCTATAATTTACATTAGACGCAGGTAAATCTGTAAAGTCCAGTTCTCTGCACTGCCTTTGAACCCCTCTGGTCCCTGTGTGACCTCTGGGGTTGAATTGCAATGCAACAGTGAAGTCCTGTTCATAACTGGAGCCTTCTGGATGAACCACCAGACTGTTCATTTAAGTACAAGACACAAGCTCAAGCTGCACTCGATTACTGTCACAACACTTAACATAAATATAGTAACATACAAACTTTGTCACTAATGCAAAATCGGTCAGTAACTTGGACGTAGAACACCGGATCTGTTGCCTTGAATGCAGTGAAGAATTCAGTGGAAGAATTTGCCTTTCACCTAATAATTTAAAATTTGTTTATGGTGAATATGTTTGTAATAACTGTGTCCAGTCCAGATCATTGTCCTTCTGTTTGCTCTAAGAGGAAATACTAAAACATTTGGGCTTCATTCAGTCACAATAGAGTAAAATATGAGAAGACCTTTAAAGATTAAGATGCACTAACTTTTCTGATGTGGTAATGCCATAATGCCATACTGCGGAACAATAACAACTCCATGGAGACGAGCCAGCTGCAGACCCTCCAGAAAAATTGCAGTGCACTTGTAATATGCAAAGTTGGTGGACGTTAGTGCTCTTTCTAAAGTGATGTGTTGCCCAAATAGACTTAAAGGCCACTTCCCTCCATCTGGGATTTTGCCATCAGCTTGAAATATTAATGACGTTTCCCTCTGCTTCCTCTAATTATAGTAAATATATTCATGTTTTCTGTGGCTCGGCTGAGCGTTCGCCTCTTTCTCTTTCAGCACATGGACAAAGTGTTCAAGCACAAGGAGCTCCAACAGCAGCTGATGGACGCCAAGCTCCAGAGAATCACCGAGATGATGAAGGAGGTGGAGGAGAAGCAGCAGAGGGAGCGAGAGATGGTACCAGCACTATTAACATATACACATCTAATATTAAAGTTGCATTGTGTAACTTTTCTGGTGGAGGGTCCGTCAGCTGCTTGTTTCTGCTTTAAAAAGACCATGTAAACACTTAATTCCTAATGAAAATGATTGTTCGGAATTAAACTTAATTCTGAAGTAAATTCTGTTTATTCTGATTTTAAGGCTGGATTAGTTTATATCTTGATAATCTAAATGTTTATTCTTTTTAAAAAATAATCTCGGTCGTTCATGCTCATTGAGTCGCGTGGGTAAAGAGTGAGGATAGAATTCTCCAGCTGCTGCTTCATTATCATCGGAAAGACTGCGGAAAAAGTTTGGTTTGTGTCCGTGTTGACAAACGAGATGACAGAAAAGCAGGTAGCAGCTGAAGTGTGTGTTTTCTTCTATAGACATAAATAATATAAATTAAATGTGCCTCCTTTGTCCAGTCAGAACCCTTCCCTACCCCAAATTTAACAAGTTTTCAATGTTAACCTCAGTTCAGAATGATTATTTCCATTTAACTCGACGGAGAATATTATAGGTGGTTTTATCTCTCAAAAATATCTAGAAAAACAGACATTCTGACTGTGAGCAGGGTCGCCTCTCCACAGATCTGACCTGTAACTTTGTCTGGTTTAGTCTCCATGAAGATAAAAAGGTTTAATGCCGTACTGTGGAACATTCCGGACAAAGCAATAACATCTCTGGAGAAAAGCATTTGAGGGACCATGCACCAGAAAAGTTAAATTCACCTTTAAATAAGAGTGAAATAAAAGTTTTTAAATGTGACTCCACTGACGGCTCCTGTGCCGCAGCTGCTGAAAGACGCCACAGACTCCAGACGTAAATGTGAACAGATGAAAGAGCAGGAGACGCAGCTCAAACAGCAGGTGGGTTTAAAAGTCTTCAATATTTTATACTATAACATTTGCAATCAGAGAGCTGAGGTAAGATGTATTTTAATTGGTGTTTTGGAGATGTATTATTTATACCCTGAAAAAGAGATGGAAATGTGCAGTGTGATCTCCCAAATAAGGATATAAAGAGATACTTCTGCACTTTTGTGGTACATTTTATGGTCTATCCACATTAAGGCTGTTCTTGATGCATTGTTAACACATTGTCTAGGGGCGTAACAATAACTGCATTATCGTGATTCTGTTTCACAATAATATCATGGGACATCACAATAAATCTCTTTGTTTAAATTCATTCCTGTGGTGCAGTAAGAGAAAAAACCAGAGGGAACTACATAGACCATGATCCTTTGCTGTTTCAGTGCAGTCTACGTGAAGAAATAACTGTTAATAAGCACTTTTAAATCTTATTTTTGTATTATAACAGCACCAAAGGTTTATCATGGCATTTTAACAGTAATGGCATGTTCACAATTTTGTAAACTTCACAAAATATTAAAATAAATATCGTACCATGGGATACATACCAAGAAAATATCGGAGATATTTGGATATTGTTGCATCCCTAATGTTTAGTTATTTGAATTTTGCACTTCAACTTCAAAGGTTTTTCAAGCTGTTCAAAATGTCACTGATCTGAATACGACAATAAATGTACCAAATGACTGAGCAAAGTATTTTATAATGTCAGCCTCATTATTATGTATAATTTCGTAATATCACGAGCGTTCCCAACGTATCGTGAGCTTTCCCACGATATCGCAATAAATACGTTACATCCCCTGGAAGTTTTGAACAACAATCGTATTTCCTGTGTTCAATGCAATATTATCTTTAGCAACTCACTGAACAATTCCTCAAGTGTCCTCAAGTGACAAAGAGCATTAATCCTTCCTTTTTGTGTCTCAGCTCTCTCTGTACATGGACAAGTTCGAGGAGTTTCAAACCACTCTGGCAAAAAGCAACGAAGTCTTCACCACATTCAGACAAGAGATGGAGAAGGTACCAGTTTAAATACAGTAAACTGGGATAGAAATGATAATATGGGACTCATTTTTGTGCCTTTTAATTTCAGATGACAAAGAAAATCAAGAAGCTGGAGAAGGAGACGACTCAGTGGAGGACCAAATGGGAGAGTAACAACCAGGCGCTGCTGCAGATGGCCGAAGAGGTGCATTTCACACTATTATCTTCTATTTAATTTTTTTTTTTTTT
>KN501290.1:42204-79290 GCA_000787155.1 Scartelaos histophorus | reverse complement strand
AGTGCTGTGTTTTTAAACTCTTTTCACCTTCACTAGAATCATTCAGGTCATTTAGATTAATTCTACCCTGGTATTGCCCGTCTGTACTGAACTAAAAGTAAATTGTAGCTAAGTTGAAAATGACAACTTCACAAGGTGGAACCAAACATTTTGAACTTTTGAGATGTAAACGGACTAATAAAGGTTTAATCAAACGTGTGAATGAAACAAAACTAAACACTCTAGGCGTCTTTTTCAGGAGGCATTAACATTATAACATGGATTAAAGCAGCTTGCATTCAGTTTTGTTTTACCATCTAATTATTCAGCTCAAGCAACTGAATTAGTAGCACTAACAGAAGCATGTAAAATAATGAAAGGAAAAACAGCAACAATATATACAGACAGTCAATATGCCTATGACCGTACACACATTTGCCCAATATTTTAAGAATAGATTAATGGTGATGTCTACAGGCAACAGTAACACATGCTCAACTACTAATGGACCTACTACAAGCAGGATGTTGAAACAGATTCAATAATAGTAATAGTAGTTCTTTTTTTCTCTTCTAGGAAGGATTTTAAACAGATTTTCCAAAGACATCGGCCAAATGGACTCCATGTTACCCATAACCTTTGTGGATTTTTATCAGGTACATGGAAAACTTTATGAAAATGTGTTTTATTTAGCTTGTTTTTAAACTAAGAGTGAAAAAAAAGTTTCATTACAGTTCTATTTCCATCTAGTCAAATAATGAATACATTAATTTACTTGTTTTAAAGCTGTCTGTAAATAAAAACAATCCTACAAAAAGTTTTTACATAAAATATTAAGATCCCCAAAATTGTTAATCTTATTTTCTATCCAGTGTTGTAATATCTGAGTTTATCTCGTGTCTTTCTGTGTTACAGTTATTTTTGCAGAACCTCGGTGTAATTGCCGTGGCTGCCTCCGTAATCCCCCTCATCCTTGTTCCTGTCACGTTTCTTCTTCTACTGTTTTTATATTTGAGGCGTTTCTACCTCCAGACCTCGCGGGATATTAAACGTCTCGAGGCGACCAGTGAGTCCATTTCCTTTTGCACCTGTTTAACTTCCCGTTTATAATAAGCTTGAGTATTATAAGAGTTTAAACCGAAAACAACTGGACCTGTTTTCATTTTAAGGTGCATTGTGTAACTTTTTTTTAATGTTTTACAGTCTGGCATTAACCCTTTCTAGCTTCACAGTGACCAAACCAGACAAAGTTACAGGTTTGATCTGTGGAGAGGCGACCCTGCTCAGTCAGAATGCCTCTTTTTCTGGCTGTTTTTGAGCTTTAAATCCTTTTGTAACTGAATAAATGTAACCAACACAGACGGGAGAGCAGCAGTGGACCACAGTCTGCTGTTCACCTCCATCTGAAAGCCACAGGAGGTGCAGATCTGAGTCAGAGAAAAGAACTGGTTTGAGAGGGGAGTTTTATTAAGCTATTTTTGTTAAGAAAAAGAATCCTTCCTTAAACAGAAATGGAGGCCTCTATCTCCCATTTATAACTCTCCTCTCAGACTTAATTAAAACTAGGAAAACCTGGGCGAGCCAGGTCAGACCCAAAGATATAAACATCCTTTATGGACCTATAGTATTATGCTAATTATGATCCCACACTTATGACGAAGTGATGAAGTTCAATAGGCTTAGCTAACAAACAGAAACTGTAAATAAACATGGTGTTAGATTCTATGTAATTTCAATGTATTTAGCCCCTCCCTTCAGGCAAAATAAGACGTAAATAAGTGTTTTCCAGCATCTGACCAGAACTGAAGAAGCCAGATGTAAGGAATTGTCCTGCAGCATAAACATATTCAACCAAATAAACCTCGTTCAGTTGACAAATTGAGTTTTTCCTTTTGCCATAATCCATAGAAACAAGCAGGTGATGGACGATCCACCAGAAAAGTTACACATTGCACCTTTTAACTCTCTCATAAGATCTTATTAGTGGATGTCTCAACTTAACTTTACCTTGTCTAACCTTGAATAACCTTGTAGAACCTTGTATAACCTTGTAAAACCTTGTAGAACCTTGTAGGACCTTGTAGAACCTTGAAGAACCTTGTAGAACCTTGTAGGACCTTGTAGAACCTTGTAGGACCTTGTAGAACCTTGAAGAACCTTGTAGAACCTTGAAGAACCTTGTAGAACCTTGTAGGACCTTGTAGAACCTTGAAGAACCTTGTAGAACCTTGAAGAACCTTGTAGAACCTTGAACCTAGTCTAACCTTGTCGAACCTAGTCTAACCTTGTCGAACCTAGTCTAACCTTGTCGAACCTAGTCTAACCTTGTCGAACCTAGTCTAACCTTGTCGAACCTAGTCTAACCTTGTCGAACCTAGTCTAACCTTGTCGAACCTAGTCTAACCTTGTCGAACCTAGTCTAACCTTGTCGAACCTGGTCTAACCTTGTAGAACCTAGTCTAACCTTGTCGAACCTAGTCTAACCTTGTCGAACCTAGTCTAACCTTGTCGAACCTGGTCTAACCTTGTAGAACCTTGTCAAACCTAGTATAACGTTGTATAACCTTGAAGAACCTTGTATAACCTTGATTTCCTGGATTTCCTTGCAGCCCGCAGCCCCGTGTTCTCCCACCTGTCCTCGTCGCTGCAGGGTTTGTGGACGATCCGAGCGTTTAGAGCCGCCGACAGGTTGCAGAAGCAGTTTGACTCGTATCAGGACGTCCACTCATGTTAGCATCTTCTCTTTTTAATTAATTAATAACTTATATTACGCAAAATTAACTCTTGTGAGATTTTGGCTGTGTTATAATGTTGTTTCGTCCTTAAAAACATACCTAGAGGCACTTCTTGTATAATCACATGATATTACAAGGTTGACCAGTGTCAGAGCTCGACCTAAATACGCAGGGTTTAAACATGTGTGAATGAAACAAAACGACTCCAGGTATGTTTGAGATGAGGAAACATTATAACAAAGTGTCCATATTACACAGTTTTCTGATCTTGAACTGTAGCTCCAAATCCAGTCTATCAAAAAATATTTATATCGTTTTTTCTTCACAGCGACCTGGTTTTTGTTCTTGATGACGTCCCGTTGGTTTGCACTACGGCTCGATGGGATTTGCTCAGTATTCATCACCCTAACTGCATTTGGCTGTATTTTACTTAGAAACGGTGAGAACAGAACATTATTCTTTTAAAATGCTCATGTCCGGCACTTCCTTGCTTGTCGCTTCATCAGAAATGTTCCCCAGTACGGCATTAAACTTCAATGAACAGCTCAAAATACCTGCAAAAACTTTTCATCGCGATTAGACCAGAGATAAAAGGACTAAGGGGGTGTGATAGTGTTGGGCTCCAGTCAAATGAAGCTCATTGGCGCTCGCTGTTATAAAAGTGAATTTGGAGACAGTTCCATAGGGATTTATGGGTTAAAACGATCATTTTAAGACAAAAAAATGAGTCAATGGAGCCGACACCTCGTCTATTGGAGATGGTTAGGTTTAAAGCTGTACTCTGTAACATTCCAAGTAGAAATAAAAAGTTCCGTAGTGGCCCTTTTTAAGAATGTCCCTGTTGCCGTGGTCAGGTTTGCAGGCCGGAGAGGTGGGCCTGGTGCTGACCTACGCCGTGACTCTGGTGGGCAACTTCCAGTGGACGGTGCGACAAAGCGCCGAAGTGGAAAACATGGTCGGGCCTCCAACGCTCATTTAAAGTTTATTTTAAGCAACGCATTTCAGCAGAAGCTTTTAAAAATAAATCCTATGTGCCCCCAGATGACGTCAGTGGAGAGAGTGGTGGAGTACACGGAGCTGCAGAGCGAGGCACCATGGGAAACCGGAAAGAAACCGCCTCCTGATTGGCCGAAACATGGCGCTGTGACTTTCAGCAGAGTAAACTTCTGCTACAGTGAGGACGGACCCCTGGTGTTGAACGATCTCAGCTTCAGCTTGCAGCCCAGGGAAAAGGTAAGACTGTAGTAACTAGAAATAAATAATAATGTGTAGAAAGGTTTTTGGTTTGAATGATCATAAAACAAACAAGAGCAATCCCAGATTTCTGATCACCGCCAAGGGATGACGTGGACACAGAAAATTGCATGAAGATCCGTCCAGCAGTTTCCGAGATATGCTACCGAGACTGTAGATCCAGATCCAGAATCCAGATCTGGATCCGGACCCTCACCAAATTTTTACGGAGTCGTCCCTGCACCAAGATCTTCCTCTGGTGACAATTTCATGAAGATCCGGCCAGTAGTTTTCGATAAATGTCACTAAGATTGTAGATCCAGATCCAGATTCCAGGTCCGGATCTGAATCATCACCAACATTTAATGGATCAAATGGTCCTTGGGCCAAGATCTTCCTCTGGTAAAAATTTCATGAAGATCCGTCCAGTAGTTTCCGAGAAATCCTGTCCACACACAAATAAATAAATAAACCGACTCGATCGCATCATCTCCTTGGGGGAGATAATAATGTGAAGATTTAAATTGAAAACCGTCTCAAACCATTTCTCTAGTCGCCCATTTATGTGTTTCTACTTTCAGGTAATGTGATTGTTACGATAATTACTATACTTATATTTTTTGGGGGCGGTCAGTAATTATCATAGGTACTTTTTCTTTTTACTAGTTGTAGTAATATGTCATTCTACTATTTATTTGAGTTTGAGGGTTTTTTTCACCATATTATGCATTTAATTTTTGGGAGGGAATAATTCCTATTTAAACTTGCTGTGTCAGTGGGTTAAATATAATCGTTTATTTCAAAATGTGTTACTGTGCAGGCCTGTATAGCAATGGTGGCAAATTTGTGTCACTTTGAAACCAACTGCTAGAATCACCTGTATATTCAGTTTACCTTTTTGTAGTGTTAACAAAAAGCTCTTTAAAATATTCACAGTTGACGCTTCCTCATCTTAACCCTGTTGTGTTCCTCAGGTTGGGATCGTGGGCAGGACGGGGGCCGGGAAGAGCTCTCTGGTGTCTGCGCTGTTTCGTCTCTCGGAGCCAGAGGGAAAGATTTACATCGATGGAGTCCTGACGTCAGAGCTCGGCCTCCACGACCTGCGCCAGAAGATGTCCATCATTCCTCAGGTTTGAACACTGCTCGATACGTCTAAATACAAATGAGGAAATGATATAACATGTCATCTGGGCTCTTCAACCACACAAACTGACCTGGAGTTGTTTGTTTCATTCACACAAATCCTACATATTTAGGCTAAGGTCTAATTAAATCCACAGTAATAAGTGTTTACTCAAACCTGTGTGAATGAAAGAAAACCAACTCCAGGTGTGTTTTTGATGAGGTAACAACATTCTAACACGGCTAAAATCAGAAATCAATTAGCAGAAGTCAATTTAGTGTAATATGGGACCTTGAAATTAACTGTTATAACTTATTTCCAGGATCCAGTGCTGTTCAGTGACACCGTGAGGAAGAACTTGGACCCGTTCTGTCAGCACACAGACGCAGAGCTGTGGAACGCTCTGGAGGAGGTGAGCTGACCTGTGTTTGGGCGTCTGGCATCAGCTGTTGGTTTGGTTTTGTTTGGTGAGATGCCTAAATGGTGACACACTCCCCCTATTATCCATAACCTTATTATCCATGAACATTTGCCAGTTAAAAACATCCTGTTCAGGTTTTACCACAAACACTCCCACGTCTGTGGTCGAAGCCTAACCCAGTTCACAGGGCCAATATTTATACATGAAACGTGTGTTAATAGAAAGTCGACATCAGGATGAAGGGCGGCGGCTTCCAAAACTGGATTAAAATAAAAAAAAGAAATTCCAATAATTGCCAGGAGCCAAGTGCAGTGATGCAGTGATGTGCAGTGGTTTTTAAATCTAACCCTAACACAAAGGTAATAAATTACAACTGAATGAGTCATAATCATTCATTCATTCAATCATCATTCGTAAATGGGTCATAAATGAGTCACTGCATGTAGCCCCGCCCTTATTATTAGTTAAATATCCCATCATTTTTCTCACACTTTGAATGAGCATTAGTGGCATTTAAATTTGTCATGTCTATATTACTTTTATTTTTTTATTTTTTTCCAAAACTAATACAATTGAAATCAATACACAAATATTTCACATTTTTCTGTAATTGACATTTGCATCATAAAAACATGCAACAATGAATCAATTAAACAGTCCACTTTTTACAAGAAAAGTCCGAAGTCACACCTATTGTATAAATAAGAACTTAAGAACTGGATTTTTGAATTCTTAAAGAATATTATCTGTTCCATTTGATTTATAGCTCATATTTTTTTGCTCCATATTGTGGGATCTAGTTTGAGCCATTGAATGGTTATATATTTAACATGCAATTAAATGGTTATACATTTACAAGACAAATTTGTAATTCAATTTATTTCTGAAATTAAGTCCAGAATCTGCAAAACATCTTAACATGTGTCTAAAAATGAGTTAAGCACCTGCTTTACAGCACGGTCTATCTTTCCAATATAAATGATGCATCTTGTCTCGTGCGCTGGTGCTGTGTGTAAAAACGTGTCTCAAATGCCTCTTTATTTCCATGTCTTTGTTTTGCTGACCTTGATGGTGGTTTCCCTGGTGCAGGTGCAGCTGAAGAGTGTGGTGGAGGATCTGCCCGGGCGTCTGGAGACGGTCCTGGCAGAGTCTGGCTCGAACTTCAGCGTGGGCCAGAGGCAGCTCGTGTGTTTGGCCAGAGCTGTTCTCAGGAAAAACCGCATCCTGGTCATCGACGAGGCCACAGCCAACGTGGACCCCAGGTACCTGCACAATGTACCTCCGCGCACAATATGGGACAGTTTAGTGCCACGTGGACCCCAGGTACCAGCGCACTGTACTCGCACGCACAATATGGAGCAGATCAGTATTAAAGATGCACTGTGTAACTTTTCTTGTAGAGGTTCTGCTGCCTGTTTGTCTGCATGTAGCGTTGTCAGAGTCCTTTGAGATGTAATCGTTTTGACTTAACAGTGCATCCCAGACGTTCATAGATGTACAATTTTCATTGTCAATTTATTTATATTTAGTCCTTTATTTTGAACACAGAAAAAAAATACGTGAGGAGCCAAAAAGGTGAACAAAATGTATTTAAGCCCACCTCATAACTTTACCACAGACAGAAAATCCTTGAAATAGATGTAAACTTCTCTACTAGAAAAATGACTTATGGCATCTGTATGAAAATGCATAGATTAAATAGATTTGATAACATGAAGTGCATCATACTGAGGACGGTGCAAATGCTTTTCTCCATGGAAATGTTATTCCTTTCTCCCAAATGTTTCACAGTATGAAATTAAACCTTTCTGAACCAAATTACAGGTCCAATTTCTGTAGAGGGCAAACCCGCTCACAGTCATGTTGTTTCTTTAGGTATTTTTTGCTATACTAAAAAAAAAGCTATAAATGTGAGCTAGAAGTGTTGAATGTTGCACTGTGGAACATTCCAGGCAGAAGTTGCATATTCATAGAAACACGCAGGTGATGGATCCCCAGACAAAAAGTTACATCATGCACCTTTTTAATTAAGGCTCCGACATGTTTGAACTGTGATCCCTAAACAATGGTGAAAGGTGGAGTTTGGAAAACAGGCAGCAGGCCCCACGCCCAAGAGAAGCATTTAGGAACTATTAATACACTCAAAAACAATTAGTTACATCACATCATTATGTCACTAGTGGAAACCCAGAGTTTGAGTTTTATTCTTAAAGGGGCACTGTGGAACTTTTCTGGTGGAGGGCCCATCACCTGCTTTGCCTAGAATGTTCCAGAGTATGACATTAAACAGATCTTGGTTATTAAATTACAAGTGGTTTTATAGCTCACAAATACATAGAAAAACAAGGGTTCTGTCTGTAAATTGAGTTGCCTCTCCACAGATCTGACCTGTAACTTGGTGTGGTTTGGTCTCCATGATGTTAGAAATGTTTAATACCGTGGAAGATTCCAGTCAAAGGAATAACGTCTCCATGAGGAAAATAGTTCAGCAAAGTTACATGATGCACCTTTAAACTAAATGTGGTCTAAGGTTATATGTAGTATCTGAATATTTCTATGCTAATTTCTTTTTTGTTTGTTTGTTTTTCAGTACAGATAAACTGATCCAAAAAACAATAAGAAAGAAGTTTAAAGATTGTACAGTGGTCACCATCGCCCACCGCCTCAACACAATCATTGACAGTGACCGAATATTGGTGAGGAACTTACAGATGTGTTGTTTTATTATTATTATTAACTAGTGTAAATGCTCATGATTTTACAAGATAACAAAAATATATAAAAATAAGCTATTCTGAATTTCCAAGGTGAACTGTAGTGGGCTAAACTTTCCTGTAAGGATTTATCTTTTGTCAAAAATGCTTAAATTAACAAATGAGATTCCACTTTGTAAATATTTTTGACATCACTCTGAAGCATCTGAAGAGTTTTCCTTCGCCTCCATTATGGAATTCAGAATCTTAGTTTTAAAAAATGATCAAAAGTCGATGCATTCACTGTAATTAAGACAAATCACAAATAGTTTCTCATTTTATTTTGACATGCCACAGAGAATACAGTACGTGTCTGAATATGGCTGTGTGACCCTTTAAGGTGCTGGACAGCGGTGTGATCCAGGAGCTGGACCGGCCCTTCACACTCCTCCAGAACACCCAGGGAGCTTTCTTTAACATGGTGCAGCAGCTCGGTCAGGCTGAAGCCGCTGCTCTCATGGACTCGGCCAGACAGGTGAGCAGAAGGTGACGTGACCTTTGACCTGGGAAGTACTTCAGGTTAAGCCTCTGCTCTTTCTCCAACAGGCTGCTGGCTGAGGGACACTACATTCATTTGCCTTTCTCTGTAAGTACTGCTTTCTTTGTAAAAAATACTGCTTATTTAACAAGTGCTGCCACAATTGCAAAAAAAAATTATCCAAGAAAAATTGCACTTTGAAGTATTTAGCACTTAGCTGAACCTAGCCTTTATTTTAACTTGTACGAAGGCACGTTTTCTGTTTACACAACTGACTCAAAGGCACTTGGCAGGTAATGTTTGGATAATGTGCAATACAAACAAACCTGTGTGAAGTCGCCCCCGTTAAACGTGCACAAAAACTGTCAATCGTGCTTCGTTAGTTTTGGAGATATTAACGATTCTTTTATAGGTCAAACAGTGGTCAGCCAGCCCCCCCAGGAGGGTTAAAAATGCTCTAAAACGTCCCAAAATGGTGTCAGTCGTCATTCAATAGCATCAGAACAGGCAGAAAATTGTATGAAACTTTGTACTTTGACAATTTTTATATAGTATATTCCTCAAATTCTGATTATTATTGCAACAATTACATCATTTCCACTGAACTGAGGCTGTGGCTTTATCAAAAAAGTCTGCATTATTATATAAAATATGAATCAAGAGTTACAAAAGACTGATACAGGTCTGCATTATTATATAAAATATGAATCAAGAGTTACAAAAGAGACTGATACAGACTTTTCCACAGCCTCAGCTCAGTGGAAATGATGTAATTGTTGCAAAAATAATCAGAATTTGAGGAATATACTCGCACAACTGAAAATTGTCACAGTATAAACAAGATTTCATACAATTCCCTGCCTGTTGTGATGCTATTGAACATTTAGAGAGGCTGAAAATAAAACTGTTCGTATAATGGCACAAACGACTGACACTGTTTGACCTATAAAAGAAACGTTAATATCACCAAAATTGAAGCAGCCCAAACCATTGACAGTTTTTGTGCACGTTTGTGTTTAACAGGGGGGGCAACTTCTCACAGGTCACTAACATATCTACAGAAAAATAAATAGTGTACTAAAAATCAGCAGCAGTATTGCAAGTCCACAGGCTCTTCACCGCCGCAGACAGGAGGAGGCAGCTCAGTCTCTTATAGGGCTGTTTCAAAGATGACCAGGCTCCCGTCCTGGGTCTCTGCGTGGCCGTTTGAAATGCAGGGGCGACTCCTTTTGTTATAGGCCTGAAACCAAAGTAAAGGTGTTAAACGTCCTGCTGGGTTCCCTTTCACAGGAAATCAAGACTCAACAATTCTTCATTCTCCTGTCCTCATCATTTTGTACAAATATATTCATCACTTGTTTAGTCTTCTGAAGTTGAACCCTTTAGCATAACCGAATGGGCATGTGGTTTTGGGCAGTTTTCCTCCTGGGGCCAAATCCAGAGGAGTGGGATGTGGCTTTCCCATGTTCATGCACTGATTAGAACATCTGAAGCCACAAACCCTCCTCTGAGGTCTAAACTTCTGCCCCAGGAGGAAAACTGCCCAGAACAACAGGCCCATTCAGTTCTGCTAAAGGGTTCAACTTCAGAAGACTAAAGTCCAGCACACACCTGATGTGTCACTGTAAACAAGTGATACACGCACACACATGTGTACAAAATATCAGGACATGATGAACACTGTGGAGTCTTGATTGTGTGTAAAAGGGAACTCTGTCCCTCCACATATAATCTCATTCTTGCCTTGTGTGTAACAATGTAAACTTGTCCAGCCCATTCCACTGTAATTTTAACACTTTCTTCTATAGAAAGTGAGATATTAGGTGTTTAAAATTACAGCAGAAGTGACTGGACAAGTTTACATTGTTACACACAAGGCAAGAATGAGATTATATGTGGAGGGACAGAGTTTTGTTCTACAACTGCAAACTCACCTGTTTAGCTGCCTCGAGTAGAGCCAGTGCCTCCTGTTTGCCCGTCTGCTGTACCATCTTGTAGAAGACGCCCTCATGGTCCTGCAGCAGAGTGTAGGGCTCATCATAGGCACTGATTTGTCCTGCTTCAAGAACCTGCAGGAAAATATAAGCACAATTATTACAACAATGTTTTTGTTTCAGGTGATGAACTGCGACTGAGCCACAGATGGAGACAATCAAAAACACAGGCGCCCTCTACAGGCCACTCAAGGGGGTGCGCTACCGCCAGTGTATTTTTTTTACTTTTATATTTAAGAGTTAAAACCTGACATGTTTCAAATGAATTAAAACACAATGATTTTACAAAGTTTGTGCCCTTTTCTTAGCAAAAATGCAACAAAGATATTTTTAGCTCTACAAGTAACATTTGCCCCTTGAGACGCGTAATCTGTACTGTGTAAAAGCCAAATAAAATGTTCAAAAGTGTTAAGTCACTTTTGCCCTTAGAGGATAAGCTTCCCCTGACTGTCGACAGAAAGACGAGCTCTTACCAGGATGCGGTCGCTGTCTATGATGGTGTTGAGGCGATGTGCGATGGTGAGGACGGTGCATTCTTTAAACTTTTCTCTGATGGTTTGCTGGATCAGCTCATCCGTCCTACAAAACAAGATCTCAGTTACGGCACATATGGCTGATTTTATCTACAAAAATGTAATTGCTCAGTTTCAAATAGTCAATGATTAAAGCTCGGGGCTTATTAGATCTAGAGCCAATCTGTCAGTCAGTGGTTTGGAGTTCAGACAGATCTTTTGTGTTAAATTACACTGAATAAAAGTCTTGTCTAAGTTCATACTATTTATATTAGTGAGTGCCTTGGATCAGTTTCCTGCAAAATAATATTCAGGTACAGTGCGCTGGTACCTGGGGTCCACGTTGGCTGTGGCCTCGTCGATGACCAGGATGCGGTTTTTCCTGAGAACAGCTCTGGCCAAACACACGAGCTGCCTCTGGCCCACGCTGAAGTTCGAGCCAGACTCTGCCAGGACCGTCTCCAGACGCCCGGGCAGATCCTCCACCACACTCTTCAGCTGCACCTGATCACGAGAACACAGAGAAGCACTGGTGTGATCAACCCCACAGACTGTAAAAAAGTGGACTAAGGGAGTGTGATGCTAGTGGTTAGAGGGACACTTGGAGCAGAGTATCTATGCAGACTCTGTGTCTAAACCCCTGAACAGCAGATTTAACCAGTGCCAAAGTA
The DNA here is from genome assembly GCA_000787155.1 of Scartelaos histophorus. Taxonomy (NCBI): domain Eukaryota; kingdom Metazoa; phylum Chordata; class Actinopteri; order Gobiiformes; family Gobiidae; genus Scartelaos; species Scartelaos histophorus. The sequence continues at coordinate 67,391 of KN501290.1, read as the reverse complement.
AACTGTAAACTGCAGCTCTGAGCCTGAGGAGGCACTGGGGCGTGAAGGGTGAACAGGTTTGTCTGACACAACTTCAGTAGAATCTACAGCGTCTGCCAACACAACGGCTGAGCAGAGCATCCAGGTCACAGGAAGACGTCATCACTATTAGACTGTTTTGTTTTTGTACTGAACTTATTTTGCTTTGCAAATTTCTGGTTAAGCATGAATTTGAGAAAAGTTGATAATTGACAGTCCCATGCAAAATAATACAAAAATGATAATGATGGCGACTTCTACAGGCCCAGAATGACCTTAATGCAGTTCAACTGACTGTGAAATCCAAGGAATGAGCCAAGACACCAGGAATGTTATACTACTCGTCTGTGCGGGCTGTGCGGGCTGTGCGGGCTGTATAGACATGCATACATTGTGATACATAAACCTCCCGTGTAAATGGCAGAGGGTGAAAGACTTACCTCCTCCAGTGCCGTCCACAGCTGTTCATCTGTGTGTTGGTTAAACGGGTCCAGGTTCTTTCTCATGGTGCCAGTGAACAGTACAGGGTCCTGTGGTCACAAATAATCATTATTTAAAAGGGCCCATATTTCACAAAATTGAGCTTTTAGTCACGTTATAATGTTGCCTCCTCAATAACATGTTTGAGTAACCATGATATAAATTACTCTACATATAATCTAGATCCCCAATATTCCACCTTGTGATGTCATGAGTTGTAGTTTTCAAATTAACCGTCACCTTTTACATTTAGTTCAATAGAGACGGGCAATTGCAGGACTCAAATCGTCCAAATGATTTTAGCGAAGGTTTGTGGAGTTTAAAAAACAGTGGGGACAATTCCTGTATTACTACATGGTGAGTTTTCAGTTTGAAAGAACTGTTTTTGTTGAGGAACCATCATTATCAGTTGATAATAAAGATAATAAAGATAAAGAAAACAGTTCTTTTTAAATCAGGGCCCTCTTATTTGGGTTGGTGCTTTGCTTTATGGCATGTTTCCTTCACCTGAGGAATGATGGACATCTTCTGGCGCAGGTCGTGGAGGCCGAGCTCTGACGTCAGGACTCCATCGATGTAAATCTTTCCCTCTGGCTCCGAGAGACGAAACAGCGCAGACACCAGAGAGCTCTTCCCGGCCCCCGTCCTGCCCACGATCCCAACCTGAGAAATCGAAAGCGTTACAACTCTCCCTGGGGGGAATTTTGGATTGTCACGACTTGTTCAGAATGCAACTCACCTTCTCTCGAGGCCTGAACATGGCTTTGAGTTTGTGTAGCACCACGGGGCCTTCGGGGCTGTAGGAGAAACTGACCCCGTCAAAGGTCACCAGGCCTTTGCTCGGCCAATCGGGAGGAGGCTTCTTCTTGGTTTCCCAGGGTGCTTCACTCTCCAGCTCCGTGTACTCCACCACTCTCTCCACGGACGTCATCTGAACAGTAATGAGACGGTTGTAGAATATTAAGAACTGATCAGAGCAAAGCACATGGGAAGAGAATCATGCACGTGACGGCAGCTTATTTCTATTTTTTTGGCTGAACAGTTGCATCTTGTGGCTTTAAATAATTAGGTTGCAAACAATTCCTCATTCAACATGCATTATTTTCTTTATCCACTGCATGATACTTGTAGTGAAGGGTCCACCAACTACCACTACCTGTGAAGATTCATCAATTTACAGAAGGAATTCATGTATTTTTGAGCGATAGTAACATCTGTAATGAATAAATGTTAGATGGATAACTTCAGTGTCACACCATGGAACAATAATATCGCCATGGAGATAAGTAGGTAGCAGACCCTCAACCAGAAAAGTGGCTCAATGCTCCTTTAATATACATCAATATCTCAATATCACAATATCTTTCGCTCTTCTTCCTAATCATTGCCAGTGTGTGTGAGTTAAAGTGATGCGACTCGTGACATTACCATGTTTTCCACCTCTGCGCTCTGCCTGACGCCCCACTGGAACATGCCCATTAAAGTGATGGCGTAGCTCAGGGCCAAACCAACAGAACCAGCGTCCAGCCCTGAAACATCCACAGGTTTGAGATCAAATACACTTCCCCAGTGCGTTATGTGAGCACAGTTATCTGACTGGATCAGACTTGAGCTCTAGTGCCATCTAGTGGTGTTTAGGTAGAGAACAGGATCATTAAAGATGTTTGTGTAGGAGAGAATTTAAACGTGTTAACTGGACAAAAGCTTTTTGATCAAATGTTTCGCAGCTCATCCAAGCTGCTTGTTCAGTTCTGGTCAGATTGTTGGTGGACCTTATATCTGTCGGAAGGGAGGAGCTCACTGCACTGACACTTCTCTGAAACTAACACCTGCGTGTTCACAGTTTGTTTGTCAGACTCAGTTTGCTACAGTAGGTCTGTTGAACTGCATTAGGCTCCTCATGGGTGTTTTCACACCTCTGAGGCTACAGGCCAAAATAGTTTTCTTTGTTTTGCTTTAGGTTTCTGGATAGAGTTGCAAAGAGAAGATGGATGATGTGCCCTCCATGCCTCTTTAAGTCCCCTCTCAAACCACTTCTTTAATATCTAGACCTCGCAAACATCCGAGGAGAGGTTAGTGGCTTTAAGATGGAGATATAAGCACACTCATCTGGGAATCGAGAAACTTTTGTCCAGTTTACAACCAAATTTCTCCTTTTGCGCAGGATAATTAAAGTGAAATTATAAAGAAAATTATGCCTTGAACAGTTTTACCTTGTCATATACACAAAACTGTATTTTGAGCATGTTTGAGTAACACTGTAGTATATTGAGTAACACTGCAGCCCCGGACTGAACGCAGCATTATAGTTCATCACTAAAAATAGAAATAAAGCATTAACATAAAAACTGATAACTTACGGTCTGCAAGTAATAAACATCCAAAAGCAGCAGCGGTCACAAAGATGGCGCAGAGGCCGTCGAGGCGAACAGCAAACCAGCGAGATGTGGTGAGGAACAGGAACCAGGAGGCTGCTCAGGGTCACAGGAGCATAACTCAGTACAGCTCAGATGTGTAACCGTAAACACAAAATAAATGCAGCAGGAGTCTTAAGTACCCGAGTGCAGGTCCTGGTGAGCATCAAAAATATTCTGAAACTTTTCTGTGGCACCAAAAGCTCGAATTGTCCAGAGCCCGTGAAGAGAGGAGGAAAGATGGGAGAAGACGGGACTGCGAGCTGAAAGGAACAAGGACATGATATTAAATACTGAGGACAGGTGAAGCTACTCCTTTTAGTAAAACACAATTATTATATTTAAGACTGTGCGAAACATTAGAAAAGTTTGTCCAGTTTGGTCATTTAGTATTTTTCAACTTTGACTTCTATGCAAAGGAGGAACAGTTACCTCACAATCTTAAGAAAACACCTTTATTTTGTTGAAAGAATGTTTAAAGTATCAGTAAAAATGTGCAAATCGTCTTATTCTCGACAGAAGCAAGATCAAGCTCTCGATTGCTGTGATATTATAATTAATATTTATAACAGGTATCATCCCTCAAAATCAGAGAATGGTCAAAACTTGTCACACCCAGGCTCCTTTTCGATTTCACTTTAAAAGAAAAAGGAAGTACATGCACTAACCACTCCAGATGAGACACGACCTAAAACTATTTAAGCAACAAGGCAAAACCCTCCCATTCAAGAATTATTTAATCCCGGCAGAGGAAGTGAGGAGTTTTTGCAGTTTTTCTGGTGGACAATCAGCCACCAGCTCTTCTCAAATATTATTACTTTGTCTAGAATGTTCCACAGTAGGAATCTAGATCTATATTTCAATGACACAAGCAGAACAAGTTACTAGTCAGATCTGTGGACAATCTACAGGTTTAGTTATTTTTTGGACCTGGTAGTAATTAGAACATTTAGTATCCCAGTAGAGTGACATGATTTTAGGTTATAAAAAGCTCTCACTTGTTGCTTCGAGGCGCTTGATGTTCCTGGAGGTTCGTAGGAAGTAGCGTCGGACGTAGAAGAAGACGCCGAGCAGAAGTGCCACCGGGACGAGGATCAGGGGTATGACGGAGGCCGCCACAGCGACAACCCCGAGAATCATGAGGATCAACTGCACAGACAGAGCTCCTCATCAGCCCAACATGGTCCGAACAGTCAATCAAACCTGCCAGCACTCGTAATGAGATGCAATAAAGACCGGAAAGTTTAAACTACTGTATATTTGTTTTTAGCACTACCTCACTTTCATCTGTAATCTCTGTTTTGTCTATACTTGATTTTTTCTGTTTTGTTTTGTCTATATTTGAATGTTACTTAATGTTTACTTGGTTTGCACTTTTCTTTTTTTACTTGTCGTTTGCACATTTTCTCTTCTTTTTTTTATGTTTTTAAATGTTTGCACTGATGTGGGAGAGGACAGCAATTTCATCTGTGCTATATATCTTGTATGTATATGCACATGTGACAATAAAGAGAATTTGAATTGAATTTGAATTGAATTTTTGTTAATCTATGGACTGATAGTGTAGTGAAGGTAGAAAAAGTAGATTCATTTGTAACACGTGATTCTGTAAATACTTCCTGATCTGTGTTTTGTTTCATTCACACCTCCTGCATATTTAACACTCTGTCCCACCCGTTATGTGGTCAGACAAAAAGTGCTCCACTGTGTTTTTAAACTCTAATAGAGTCACATGGATGATTTCAGACCTGGAATTGCCAATCTCTACTAAACTAAAGGGAAAAGGAGGCCGTTTAACTTGAAAACTATCGATTCATTAGAGAGAAACAGAAGCATTTGACCTTTGGAGGTGTAGACTGACTAATAATGAGGGAACACGGTACTCAAGTATGTGTGAATGAAACAAAACACAACGTGAGATGTGTGGCTGGATTGTGCATGAGTGATATTGTGCGTATGGGTCACACAGTGGATTATTGTCGATTGGTGTAATTGCATAAAGTAAACCAAGTTACCCTGGAGAAGTCTACGAAGGTCCACGGTAAGTTACTGTCCAGCAGGCCGATGTCTTTAGAAAACCTGTTCAGAATCCTCCCTGAAAGAAACAGCACAAGATATGACAAGAAAAGCTTATGAGATCTGTGTATTATTAGTGGGGTAAGATCATAGTCGGTATAAAGAAGTGGACTAAAGGAACGTGACCTCCTCCAGAGCTCCAGTCAAATGAAGCTGCGTGAATGGAGCCAATTCCATATTAGAAACAGGAATTTCTTACAGACAAAATAGCTAAATTAAACACCAAGATCATGTAAATCAGGTTAAACATTTTAAAACCAAAATGCAAAGCTTCCTGCAGCAGTTACAGACAGTTTTCCAATGTAAAGTCAACTGTAAACTGTTGGTGGAGCCGGAAACGCCCCCGTGCTCACTTCCTGTTCATTTGACCTTTGGAGGTGTAGACTGACTAATAATGAGGGAACACGGTACTCAAGTATGTGTGAATGAAACAAAACACAACGTGAGATGTGTGGCTGGATTGTGCATGAGTGATATTGTGCGTATGGGTCACACAGTGGATTATTGTCGATTGGCGTAATTGCAAAAAACTAAACCAAGTTACCTGGAGAAAGTCTACGAAGGTCCACGGTAAGTTACTGTCCAGCAGGCCGATGTCTTTAGAAAACCTGTTCAGAATCCTCCCTGAAAGAAACAGCACGACATATGACAAGAAAAGCTTATGAGATCTGTTCAATATTAGTGGGGTGAGATCATAGTCGGTATAAAGACGTGGACTAAAGGAACGTGACCTCCTCCAGAGCTCCAGTCAAATGAAGCTGCGTGAATGGAGCCAATTCCATATTAGAAACAGGAATTTCTTACAGACAAAATAGCAAAATTAAACACCAAGATCATGTATATCAGGTTAAACATTTTAAAACCAAAATGCAAAGCTTCCTGCAGCAGTTACAGACAGTTTTTGTAAAGTCAACTGTAAACTGTTGATGGAGCCGGAAACGCCCCCGTGCTCACTTCCTGTTTGGAGCACGATGGCTAGCAGATTAGCTCTACCCATTTCTACAGTCCATGTGTAAGATAGAGTCAGATGAGATCGCACTTACCAATAGGGTTGATGTCGAAGAAGCGCACTGGAGTCCTGAGGATGGAGGTAAACATGCGGTTGTGCAGAGTCTGAGCGCTCGTCACAAACACATAAAACATGATGATGTTTCTGAAGAAGCCCAGGAGGACGGTGGAAACTGTCAGACCTGGACACAAGCAACAACAAAGATCAGCTCATTTAGATGCCCAATATGATCAATATGATGCCATTTTCTGATGTTACAAGGTTGTTTCCTCGTCACAAACACTCACTAAGTCAATTTTAGCCCTAGAATTTCTACCAAACTACAAGGTAAACGGGGCTGTTAACTTGAAAACTGCTGCATTATGACATAAGGTGGAGCATTTGGAGGGGGGACTGAGTAATATTAGAAAATGAGTAGGATATTATTGTAACAAACGCTCACTGAGCCAAGACTGAAAGGAATCTGTGAAAACCTACAGTGTTTCAGCTTTATTTTCAGATGAATGAACAGGTTATTATCAACACAACTGGGACATACTTTTAGATTTACTATTATTTTGACTCAAAGACTGAATGAGAGTCTGTTTTGGACCAAAAGAACCAGGCCAAAGATTTGCACGTTTTATTCTGGGATTTACACTTGTCAAACTAGCAGAGCATTTGAACATAATATCAACTCCGCATTTGTTTTGTAGAAGGGTTATGGTTACGGTTACACTTTCCAACAATGTATAGCACAGCTGTATTTACCAATAAACAGGGGAGTAACTTGTGTATTTGCAGATTCTCCCTGGATTGGTGGAGTTTTGGGGGTGTTTCACGCCGTTGTCCAAATGTGTGTGTCCCAGTTCATTTTAAAGCCAGCACAGACTGTTCTGATGTATTTAAATAAGCAGGACACAGATAAGTTTGTTGGCAAATCTACAAGAGCAATGCTAAACTCCACTAGCTTCTGTCTCTTATGGTAAAAGTTCATGAAACCTCTTGTGTGTCCTTGTGTTGTAACCCCCAAACAGCTTGTCGTGTACTTAGCCATGTTTTATTGGATATACTTGTACTTTATTGTAGTACTGTCCGTTCTGAAATGTGCTATATAAATAAACCTATGACATACAGAAAATTAAACAGATTAGGATAAATGTTATTGTGATTTACTTTAGATATGTAGACCAACTAATAATTAAGGATTATTCACACAAAATAAACAGTATAACTCACAAAAGTCAAGCATGATACATGAGCTTTAAGTGAGAGTACCATCACTACTACCATTACTATCACCTCTTCAAGTATTACGTATTACTGCATTGTAATAGGCAGTGATTTTCTCAGACTGCATTAACTTCTTGGTCAGTACTTTCATTTTCTGGATATATCACATCTCTGTCAAGTGTCCGTGTGTCTGAAGGAGCCGTGTCAATACTTCTGCATAGGAAGTAGATCATTTTTATAAACCACCAGATGGCGCAATAGAAACCAACACTAGAACCCTGACCTAAAACCTGAGACGTACAGCGCGGGCGTCTTACCTCCATAAATGCCCAAGTAGAAGTCTCTGTCCAGCTCTAGGGTCCCGTTCGTCACGGTCACATTCTGATTGGTCACTTCGTCCTGTTTTTCAGCCCTGAGCATTGGACAGGTCAGAGAGGTCAGTAACAGGAGACGCAGTTAGAGGCTTTGAATGTACAGACTCACCAGTAAGCCAGCCACCAGTCGTTCATGATGTACGACACCTGGGAACACATGGAATAGAACACACTACTATTTTAGAATACACTTTTTGCTAGTCAAAAAAGCAGCACGTATGTTGATGCTTGTGGGTGATTTCTTTGTTGGGGTAAAGCCGTCCACCTTTTTTACTGCTTTTGAGAAAAAATAATTAAAAGTATAGAAAATAGAGCTGCTTGATTATGGCAAAAGTAATAGCTATGCTTTGGCTCATAACTGAAATCAGCCATTTCAGACAAGGCTTCAATACCGTCCAAAATCACCTGTACAGGAAGTATGGATCTAATATATTGTGTTAGTAATGTTCTGAGACACTTCTTTAAAAGATCATGTAGATTAGAAAAGAGCTTTAAAGTGTGAAAGGCTGAGAAAGAACAATATTCTGAAAATAAACCATTTCTGATGACATCATTTTAAGAAATTTAATAGATTAGAATCACAATTATAAATTTGATACATTGTACAGCCATAATATAAACTTATTTCATGTCAATCTTATGCTTAGTTCGGGCTATGGAAAAAGCCTCCAAGATCCTCCTCATGAAGCGTGACGAGATCAGTGACCCACATCCTAAAGGTGCTTTGTGTTTTCTGGGTGGAGGGTCCATCAGATACTTTTTTCATGGAAATGTTATTGCTTTGTCTGTTAAGAGTCGTTTATACAAACTAGACAAAGGTACAAGTCAGATCTATGGAGAGGCAACTCCACTTAGTCCAAATACTGTTTTTCTAGGTATATTTGAGCTATAAAACCACCTACACTTGAATAAATGTAAAGGTATAAGGTGCAGGAGGCATTTGTCCCCCAGGCCGTAGTTTGGACATGGTAAGATTCTGGACTATAGGATGAGAAAGTTTCCCCATAATCCCGTGTGAACATTAGTAAGTCACGTACCTGAGCCAGCAGGTTGATGAAAAGCATCAACACCAGGACCAGGAAGTTCGCTCCAGCTCTGAAGTATTTGACATAGAGGCTTATTTTGATGGTCCCCTGGGCGCGGCTTTCCTCCACCACAGTCTGGACGGGCTCCGCCTACGACCAGTATCAACACGTGTGAGTGTGAACCTTAGAAGAGTTATTTATTATAATTATGGGTGGAACAATATCAAGTGTCAAAACTTTTTTATCACATTATTATTACAGGTTTAAAATAAAATGATAAGTTGCAGCAGTGAGAAAACCATTTTACTGTTATAAAGTTGCACTATGTAAAAAGTCTAACTTATTTATTGCTATGCCTGAAATGTTCCAGTGTGGCATTAAACTGCTCCATCTTCACAGAGACGAGCAGGCGACACCTCCAGGCAAAGTTATAGTAACATTTTTTTAAGATATTTGAAGCAATATAAACAACTGCAAATGAATGAATATAAAAGATACGTTCTGTGGTACATTTTATAATTGAACACCTCCATGGACACAAAAAGGTGCAATTCTGAACAACTGATGATTAAAAAAATGATTATACTGATGACTTGTTAACAGTCAGCACGGCTAATCAGCAACTTTCCTACGACCAAGTACATTTGTTTATTGACACAAAATACTGTGTACACACCGGTAGCTGGTCTCCATCTTTGACTGAGAGCACGTCGGAGGCCTGGGATATCTGGGAGTTCTGGGACAGGGTTCTGCTGCGGGAAAGTGTCTCTGGAGCCGACGTGTGAGGCTCCTCCTCTTCCTCCACCTGCAGGAGAGACGTGAAGTCCAAGCCCGAGCGCTGCAGCTCAGTGTACGTCCCCTTGGCAACCATGTGACCCTGCAGGGAAACACCAACGTGACTTACACGTGTTACTGTTAAACGTCATATATTACACAAACATTACTCTTGTGTGTTTGAAGGCATGTTAGAATGTTACTTCCTCAAAAACAGACCTGCAGTTGTGTTTTGTTTCATTCACACACATTATTAGTCTGTCTACATCTCCAAAGTTACAAATGATCTGTTGCACCTTGTGATGTCATGACGTGAGTTACAGCTGCCTTTTATCTTTAATTCAATAAGTAGCAATTCCTGAAATTATCCAAATGAGTATCAGCCTAAATATGCAGGGTTTGTGTGTTAAACATGTGTGAATAAAAACAAAACACAACTAAAAGTTATGGACAGGTATAAATAAACAGAACTCAGATGAAGGGTCAATGTTATTGGCTTCAACTCCTGCCTTAAACTGGGATGGGTGATATAATTTTAAAATGCGTGTTTTTTTCTGTTTGGAATTATTGTCCTTAGCCAATATACATACAATGTGAGGTCAGAGTGTGCTTAAATGTGTAAATGTGCCCACAAACATTACTTTAAACATTAACTGACAGATTACATACCAAGTTTATTTCTTTTTATCTACAGCCATCTTGCCATTTCCCTCAAAATAACTCTTATTACATTGCATATTGTAAATCAACTAAACAATAATCATGGCAGTAAATTCTTTTGATATTCTGCATCTCCCACCCAACACACTGACCTGTGGTGTGGTGTAGTTTGGCTGTGCTGAGACGTGCTTCAACTAATAATCGTCTTCCTTCTTTTTTATGCAACTTTTCATTTTGGTGTCAACATGTTTATATATTTCCATCAATATTATTGACAATAGTGACTAAACTACCAAACCTGAGCTCCATGTGAGTCTCGCTCACACTGGCCCAGACACACCAGGTGCTTCTAATGCCCCTTTGATCAGGAGGTCACCTGGCTCAGTGCTGCCACCTACGCTCCACAGGAGAACTGCACTTACAGTGCCTATGACATGTTCAACTACTGTTACTAAAACACAAGAGAAACATTGAACATTTTTTCTCCCAGTTTGGCCGTTTTTTAGGTTTCAAACAATATTTCCTGGTTGAAAATCACACTAGTGAATTCCTGTTACTGAGCAACATACAATGGGCCAACACTCTCCTCTAGAAATTATTATTTGGCAAATAAAAATATAAGAAAACCTTTACATTGTAGAAATCATGTTTAAAGTATCAGCAAAAATGTGTTTCTTGTGTAAATTGTGTCAAAAATGTAAATCGAACCCTTCACTTTCTGTCATTTTCAACTTTTCTTCGCAAATTGCTTCTTGATCGCTTTAGTTTATGTTTACAATAGGTATTATCCCACCAACTTAAGCAGAAATTTAAATACTGTCAAAACCTGTCATACACACATGTTGGGAGTGTATCTTGCCTTGCCAGTCTTTGCAGAAGTGCAAACATGGGGCGTGGAGCTGCAAACAAGAAGTGTGCCGTGCCTGCTCATCAGGCATGGCACACGTGGAATGGAGCGGATTCAGGGTGAGGTGTGTTCAGTGAATTGCCAAAATTATAAACATAAATATCAACCTAGTTAACTGAATAACATTATGTGTAACATATTCAAGGCATAAACATGCTGCTTTTGTATTTAAAAATATGATATGGGCTCAGTGACTGACTGCAGGGCACTGCTCATGAAGCGTCACCTCCTGCTGCGAGCGCAGGTCGTGCAGTCTCCCTCCCCGTGTGTTAATGGTTGGTAAGGCAGTAAAATCAGAAACACTTAAATGACAACATATTCCATAATTCGGTCAGCAGCAGCAGTGGAAACGTGAGACGGGGGACAGGCCGGAGCGTGACCAGGGAGAGAGGAGATCAGTGGGTCAAATGTGGGATGGAGACGGAACACAAGCCCAGCCAGATGGAAGATCCAAAATTCTATAATCCTGGTGCCTCTACTGGAGCTTCGGAGATGTTTTTTGTACCCATACATATTGTTTATCTTTTCCCTTTTTTCCACATCCCTTTTAGCTGCCTGGTGAAGAGGCAAAGATTGCAGACATTACCCACACTGGTTGTGATTTTAAATGCCACAGTGGTCACAGATCGGTCCAGATGCCATCAACATATATGTACTGTCCCACTCCAGCCCCCAGCAACAAAGTGCAGTCCGACCTGGACACGCCCCTTCGTTAACACAAAGACTGGGGGCAAGATAGGGCTTTAAATGACCAAAATAAAACATAAACTAAACAACCCTCAAAAGTAACTGCCCTTGACAAATACTCTACAGGACCTTATTTTAGGACTTGGATTAGGTTGGGTTTGAGTCCACAAACATGTCATATTATTCTTAGGGTTAAAGTATTTTCTACTGACAACCCCATGTCTGTCTTATTGATTACTGCTATCACTTGAAAATGCTGTGAGAAAATCTCATCTTAATTCAGCTGAGCTGACAGAGAACTTGTAGAACTTGTACAACTTGTAGAACTTTGCATGAGTTTAGTTTCATGTGAACAGGCCCAATAAATACAGACTCAGTGTAAAGTAAGTGTTAGATGTCAAACCTCTTTAAGAACCACGATCTGGTCGGCAGCTTTCAGATACTGGAGCTGGTGAGTGACCAGGATACGGAGTTTCTTCTTCAGCAGCCCACAGATACACCTGTGACATTATTATAGATGTGAGATATGTTAAGCTGTGAATACAAATCAACTACAATAAAAGCTGGACACACCATCCCGTCCTGTTCTCTATATGTTTACTACTTTCAACATTTGATACACGTACAGAAGACGTCAAATATATGAAGCATCATTAATAGAATTATGTTGCAAAAAAAAGTTCAATAACTACTAAATATTTTTAATGTAACTTTTTTCTTTGCTAAATAATTCCATATATCTTGCTTAATGTAACTGTATATGTTTTCTGTATCTATATCAAATGAAGAAAGTAGTAAATAACAGTGAGTGAGAGGGTGAGTCCAAACTTTTTAGTGTATGTTTTATTTAGCACAAATTCCCACACAAATTCTGGCTGCTTAGTGGAGTGGACTAGACACAGATACAGAGACGAGACACAAGAGCGATACAAGGTGAGATTTTTTTTTTTACATAATTTGTAATAGATCAAAGTTTTGGTTCAGTTCACTATTTTAGCCTTATAACTTTTAATTCATTTTATTTCATATTTTTGCTGTCGTAGAAGATGACCTGTTCGGACAATGTTTAAATATAGGCTTAAAGTGGGTCTTTTTAGCTGTGCATATGAAAGATTTTCAGTCTTCTATTTTCATTTTATGAGAATTATTTATAATTTGACTTGTTTGTATTGTAATTTTAAAGTCTTTCTTATTGTTTAAAGCACTTTGAATTGTATGAATTGTGCTATGCCTTTGTAGCTTGGCTTTTTGTATCACCAGCACTAGCCCTTAACCGTTTTTTGTTCAAGCTAAAATGTACAAACAGATCTTGTTGCATGAGATCTTGTCCCATCCCTGTCTCTTAGTATAATCTACAAGGATAATATGCTTTTTTGTACAATCCAAACTTACTGCTCAAACAGGTGCCTCCCGACTTCAGCGTCCACGGCACTTAAAGGATCATCCAAGAGGTAGATGTCTGCTTCCTGATACACGGCTCTGAAACAAAACACAGTGAACAAACTGTGAAGGTTAGTTAACACACACAACAATTGAAGCACTAATTCTTTATAGATAACACAGCACTTTGATCGTACCTGGCCAAATTGACGCGAGCCTTCTGACCCCCGCTGAGAGTGGCTCCTTTGTCCCCGATGACGGTCAGGTCTCCATCGGGCAGCAGCTCCAGGTCCTGCACATAGATTAGAGACTGTAGCGTATGTGGACTCTAATCACTCTTACTGTTTTGCTCAATGCTACACAGCAGGCTCCAACAAAATCAGAAGCAGAAGATGGAAATGTTATCCAGTTTCAACTTTAGAACTGTATTTAAATTTAAACCTGTTTGTAGCATGGATGGGATAAGAACAAAACAATCTGTACTCGGCAGAACAGTTTTGTGTTTTGAATTTTGCAAGCCTGTAGGTGCAGAGTTGTACCCGAACACTAGTCTCATCCCCGTCACTAAATAATTCTACAGCTCCAAAACTATTTTACACACATTCAAATCAAAAATGTATCGTGCACGCACAAAATAATAAAATAGATATTCTAAACTACTCTATACTGGACATACAAAATATTGATACAGGTAGAAAATGTATTAGCACAAGCACAATTTTATTTTGCACAGCTGCAAAACTTTATTTCACATGTGATATTTGCTGGTATTTTTTTTAGAAGTACAAAATATTTGTGGCATTATTTTTATTTCATTCCTCTTGATTTGAACGTTTGATTTTGTGGCTATGGTTCTTGACCCACTCCTAACCTACAGTATTTAAAACCTTTGGTGTTTTAATGCACTGTACAGTTTGATAAAGGCAGTTCTGTTTTTTTATCATGATGGCTTTATCTACACACAAGGGCAATCCCATGACTTAACACCCTACCAGACAAGTTTGGACTTGTAAAAGGAAAGAATGTAGAGCCTTTCTCCTCCGATGAGTCCTTTTGTAAAGCTAAAAATGGACCTTTGACTTTATAGAAGAATGATTCAGCAGTTGTTGCACTCTCTCAGTGCAATACAGTGGTCTGGGGCCTTTTCAGATTTCTCTAATCATGGCACAGGGGCCATGACTTGACAGATTTGGAGTGCAGAGGTTTCTCTGGCTATAGTTCATGCTTGTGAAATATTGCTATACTTCATTGTAACTCATTTACAAATCACTGGCTCAACCCTAGGGTTAATGATAGAGCACACGCATCCATGCATTAACATTTTGTACTGGAAATGGCTCTGGGACTCTGAGATCATCTTAAAACTGTAATCTGTGGAAAAAGTTATTCATTTGCAAACACAATCAGAGACTTTTTGTCACTGAGGGACATCTCAACAACAATAGGCCTTATCAGTCTTTTTATAGTCTGTTTTATGGAACTGTCACAGGTCACAGGCATGTGTTTAGAAAGCAGAAGCCATAAACAGGTTCCTACACAGACAGCGCAGACACTGACAGTACTGTGTTCATCTCTTACCCTCTTGAGTGCACATGCTCGCAGGACCCTCTCGTACTTCTGAGGGTTCAGATCTTTTCCAAACAGGATGTTACTGCGAATGGTCCCAGGAAAGACCCAGGGCTGCTGAGAGGCGTACGTCAGCTGACCTCTGACCTTCATTACCCCCTTCTCACTGGGCAGTTCCCCCAAAATAGAGCTCAGCAAGGAAGACTGAAGGAAGATGAACCAAGAAATGAGCAAGACTTTTAAGAACACAAGAAACATTTGAATTATTCAAACTCACTTTTCCTGCTCCCACTGGTCCAATCACGGCCAACAGCTGATTCGAATTCAAATTCAAAGATACATTTTGTAGAGTCGGAGCATCCAGAGTCTATGAAAACAGAAAAGCTAAATTATAGAAATTACTTAGTAATTACTAAGCATGATTCATTTAAAACCTACCTTATCCCAGTAGCACACCAGGTCTTGAATATCCACAGACGCACTTTGTTTCTCATCATCTTTATGTGAAACAGTGTTCACTTGGCGGATCTCATCAAGCTGTAAGAACTCCTGAAACACAGAATTTAAGCATAAATGTAATTCACACAGTTTTACTATTCAGGTATACAAGAGAGAATAATGTTAATAAGTAGATTGTGATGCTAACTATAGGCTCTGCTCTGTCTGAAGCATGTATTAATAGCTGACAGATTTCAGATTTCAGTGATAGACTGGGTGAACCGAGTGATTCCATGTATAGGAAAGGCCACAAGAGCCAAATTTGAACTTGCTTATGTTGAAACGTTACAGATTGAATGTGTCCATCAGTGAGGGAGGAGCACCTGTATCCTGCGCACGCTAACTCGGCTCTCAAACAGCTTCTCGATAGCGCTGGGGAAGAAGAGCGTGACGGTGAGGCGCACAGACGAGTACAGAGACACGGTGACGAACACACGCGAGGCCGTCAGTGTGTTTCCCAGCAGCACATACACGGTGAAAGTGAACAACAAGATGATTTTACTGGCACAGAAAAAGGACGCCATGTTGAGTCCACGCAGGAACGAGCTCTTCAGAATCATAGCAATCTCCCTTCTGCAAAACACACAGACACACTTTCAGGACAAAGTAATCTGGGGCCCTCAAGGTGGAGCTCTCGGCCCAGTCTAAGCCCGGCTCTACGGTGCAGAATCAGTGCTTTACGAGGCCTACTTGGTTAAGTTTATCAACAGGCAAAACTGTCCCCTGTGATATGACTAACGTTAAAACACAGTGGTCATTTGTCTGCTCTTCTATTTGTTTATAATGAGAAAGAAAAGAGAGATTTTTGTCATTTCAATCACCATGGTAATTTGGGGTTATAAAGATTTTTATGTGGGTGGTGTTTATTTGTTTTGTTAATATTTACTCAGTCGTATTTACCTTCTTATATCAGAGACCAAAGCAGCGAAGGGTTTCTCCCAGGCGTACATTTTTATAATTCTCATCCCTGACACAACCTCATTCATCGTACGGATTCTGTTGTCCGTCAGAATGGCTGTTTTACTCCTGCACAGACGTAGCATACAATAATGAACTCATACATTTGATGTATGTGGGAGGTAAAGGTGCTAATAAATGCATTTACCTAAACTTGGAGAAGAGCCTCCCAAACATGGTTTGTATGGGCATGAGGAACATAAGAACCACCATACCGACCAGACACGAGGGGCCGATCTCTGCCCACAGCAGCCCCACCACAGCAGCCGCCTGCAGCGGCCCCACCCACAGGAAGTGCAGGAAAATGGTCACCTGTTAGACACACGCTGCATCAGTGGAGCTTTCACGTGCACATAACTGGCTGCTAAAACAGGTGTGGCAAAGTTGAATATGGAAATTAATTTAAAATGCACCCCTGGCTACATAACATGCCAACACTTTTAATAAAAACAAGCCTCTAGTTAGTTAAACCATTTGCCATTTCAGAGGGTGTGAGACTTAAAATGTTTTTTCCAGTTACAGAATGTTTGCAAATTTCATTAAATAGGTCACACACACAAACCAGCTCAAACCAACACATGCTTTTTTTTAACTAGAATCTGCTGAATCCACTTCTCTTCAATCTACAAAGAAATGCTTTACTACTTTCTTACTTCATCAAACCTGTTGACGTCATTAGACAGGAGGTTGACAATTTGACCTGTGGTAGTCTTTCCCATGGCTGCGCTGCTCAGACACAGGGCCTTGGAGAAAATGACAAATCACTATCAGATGATTTAAAGGCGATTACTACATGAGCTGCAATACCCCGAGTGACTGATTAACCAGGTTGGACTAACCTTTTTATAAATCATGTGGCACATTGCCACTCTGATCTTCATGCCGGTCCTCTGGACATAGAAGAAGTAAAGGTGATGCATGAGAGCCAGGAAGATGGAGCAGACAGACATGCCTGCGGCGTAGCCCAGAGCTGCGTGGAAGGCTGCAGAGTTCTCTGGGTCATAACTCTCGAAGTATTGGATTATCTTGCCCAGGAAAACTGGCTGCACCACTCTGATCACCTCCTGATGACATGAGAGAATAAACAAACATATTGAGCTCCAAAGATTTCTGAGAGAGCTTGGCATTGTTAGAGATGCATAATCCAGTTTTTTCACTTCCAGTACCAATTCCAATACTATGGATTCATCTGCCAAAACCAAATATCAACCGGCGATACTGCCACAGCAACTAGCATTTATTTCCTTATAACAAAAACAAAATAAGTAAATGCTGAAACAAATTGTATACATATGATCAGTACAGTAATTAGTCTTATTACATACATTTATATGTCCAGCCACTGAATCTCTAGGCACTGTGTCCTAAAAATATTATGCACTTAACAAAACATTCTGCTATACCAGACATGCCTAAAGATGAAATGCCCAAGAGCACAATGACAGCACACACAGCTCCGAACCAGAAACAAACCCTCTGAGCAACAGTTGTGATCAGAGACTGTAAATGGACATAACCTATATGTCGCCGCGTTCCAAATAGGAAGTGTTCATGCGGGCACTTCAGACTCCATCCACTGTTTCCATTGACTTTACAAATGGTTGCCCCTCTCTCTGTAACTCCTGCAGTGAACCTTGTCATTTTGATCTTAAAATGTTTGTATTAATTTGCTAGCCTTTGTGAGCTTCATTTGAATCGAGTCGAACGCTACAGATGACGTCCACTTCTTTACACATATATATTCTATGATTATTAGATATTCTATGATGATTGATGCCTCAGGTGCACACTTATGTGCACTTCAATGTCCCTGCAGGCAAACTGATCCTCTGCATTTGACCCATCCTGTCAGGAGCAGTGGGTCATCTCAATGCAAACACCCCGTAACCCATCTCCAGTTCCAGTGTTTTCTATTTACTAGAGGCTATTTTTTGTTGTATTTGTTGTATTTTTTTGTTTTGTTTAATTTGTTTGTTTTTTTTTAATTTCCACAATCAGAAAAAATAAATGTTAAGACACATATCCAAAATCAGTCAAATGATCTAAAACTTAATAATAATCATAATAATCATAAAAATAATATATTGGTTTTAAGACTATATTGGTTTTATATAGCACTTTTCACAGTATCTCAGAAACGCTCTTATTCTCACATTAAAAACTCATCTGGAATATCTACACAATTTGCTTAGTAGAAAAAAATGTAAAAAGCCAAAGCAAAAGCAATATATATTTGAGTGTTGGTGTGAGCCTGACCTCCACCAGAGTGAAGAAGCCCAGCAAGGCGTAGGACTTCCAATAGCAGCAGATGATGGCTCGGGACAGACTGGGGGACTGCATCTCTTTGGCCGCCTTCTGGACATTCTCGTCCCAATATCTGAGAGACAAAACACAGTTCAGGGTTAATATGGGCTACAAAGGTCATGTTCGTGTAATAAACAAGCAAGAAATTTAACATCAAAAACTTGTATCTGAATCGAAACAAGCCAAACAGCAGAGACGATTCGATTTAAAACATAAAACACATAGAAACTTCATCATTGTTCAGTCTATGTAACTTTTAAGATTTTCTTTTGTTCTGTACGTCAAAAATATCAGTGCAGACAAGGAGGTGAGGAGGTGTTTTTCAAGATACTTTTGAGCAATAAATTAAATAACTACAAAATGAATGTGTTTAACGGCATAATGCAGAAAGTCCCAACCAAAGCTAAAGTATTTCCATGGAGACAAGCAGCTAGCGTAAAAGTTACCCAGTGCACCCATACATATAATAGAAATAATACGGTACAGTGAAATAGCTTAGTGACCCACAGCTTCCCCTTTTAACTGCGGTATACGAGCTCAAACCACAGTCATATGCTCTGAACACTGTACAATACTGAACTGACATATACAAATATCTAATGTTTTATCATTTTTTCATTGATGTGCAGAAACAGAACATGCTCAGACATGTTTAAAAGGCTGTTTACATTAAAATAATACACAGTGTAGTGCAGCAGATAAATGCACAATGCTCATAAAGAGTTGAAGAGCGTGACGAGTCTCTAGAAAATCTTAATTTGACTCAGGATAAGAGCGTGAACAAAAGGATGTGACAAACGTGCTGCTAAAACAGGCCGTATCATTGATGTATCATTAGTGATTTTGTGCAAATACAGGGTTGTGTCATGCAGGCCAGTGTCCATGTTGGGAAGACTGAACGATCTGGAGAAAAATTCTAATTCTGATTTTAATTAAATCAGATTTGACATTGATTTAAACACTGATGGACTGCATGGTGGTTTATATCTGGTTTGATTCATTTGATTATTTAATGTAACGTAAAATAATGCACATATATACTTGGAAACCTGTACTTTCATTCCCATACTATAAAAACAGTCACTATGGTAAGGTCAAAATATTCACAGCAGGATCTTGGTTTCATTTGGGTTTTTTACGCCGCTCTCTCTTCTACAAAGTCGCTGTAGCTGATCTGGACTCGCTAAACTTGCCCTTAAGAGACAGCGTGAATTACTGTTCATAAATGTCACCCATGTAATTAACATTTGGTGAGGAATACCTTTTCACAACATGTGCTTAGCTCTTGCTCTTGTTGTCCACCTGTTGTTTCGAGTAAGGAAAAAAATGTCCTTTCTCAATATAGAAAGTCATCTCTTATGCCGAATTATGAGGAAATGGTCAGTGATTCAAGTCTGCAAACCTTCAGAGCTCATCAATACAAAAATCAAAGCTGTTTTGAGTAACAGGAAGGTCGCGATGACCGCGATGAAGAAATGTCCACTGTGAATTGCAATGTAACTATTATCAGACAGAATTACAGAACACACAACTTTTAGGTCCTATATTACGCAAAATTGTCTCTTGTGAGTTTTGTTTGTTAGAATGTTGTTACAAAATGTCGTTACCTCATCAAAAACAAACCTGGAGTTGTGTTTTGGTTCATTCACACGTGTTTCAGTAATCCTTTATTATTAGTCTGTCTCACAATAGCTCAAAATGCTCTGCTCCACCTTGTGATGTCATGAAGTGGTAGTTTTCAAGTTAACAGCGACACTTAACCTTTTATATGGTAACGACAGAAAATTCTAGGGCTGAAATTACCCAAATTATTCTAGTGAATGTGTTTAAACCGTTTAAACAGATAAACAGTGGCGCACTTCCTGTATTACCACATGACATCACAAGGTGGAGTGTTTTCGGTTTGAGAGAAGAACTAAAAGACTAAATATGCAGGATCTTTGTGTTAAACGTGTGTGAATGAAACAAAACACAACTCCAGGTCTGCTTTTGATAAGGAAACATTATAAAAGAGAACAGGAAATAATGTCATATAGGCCCTTTAAACTACACCTGAGCCAAGTTATTTATTCTCTAAATGTTGTTGCTAAACTACTACACTTGTCAATATCTTAGCTGAAGCCTTGGCAAATAACAAATAACAATAAAATAATAGAAAGAATAGTTGTTTTATGTCTAAATAGGCCTGTCACAATAATACCTTCCTCATCATTCAATACATTAGATAGAATAGTACTTTTTCTTAGTACTAGTGGGGAAGTATTGCTTAAGTACAAGTTGTAGAGGGTTGAATAAGTAATTTTCATGGCTCATTACAGCGTGTTTCTGCCATTTATTTATTCCAGTTTGTGTTTTTAGAATAGTTTTCAGTATAATCCTGGTTTAGGGTCAGATTCTTCACCAGTATATTGCGTTTCATAAATTTCATATTCTGACAAGCCTATGACTAGATTATTATAAGAATGTGGCTAAAGCTACATTTAAACGTCTGAGTACAAAGAAGAGGCCTGTGGATATAATAAGGTTTAGTTAAAAATGCTTTAGGATGGTCCAGTATGGATTTTTCCTGTTGGTAAATCTATGACATATCCTGTAAATTCAAGTTCACAAATTCAAGTGCGTGTTTTAAAGATGCACTATGTAACTTTTCTGGTAGAGTCCACCTTCTGCTCGTCTCCATGTAGATGCTCGCCTAATGCTACAGTACGGCAGTAGTAACATGGCCACAGGCAGTACTATGGCAGTAGTAACATGGCCACAGGTCAGATCTGTTGAGGTGAATAAATGTAAAATTCAGTCGAACGTTTCAGGTGAAGCGATGAAATCTCCATGGAGACCACCAGAAAGGTTGCATAGTGCAGCCAGTTATTTAGCTTCACTGTTATTCTATTTATATATTAACTCACTAGTCTGTTATAAAACATACCACTGAGAACACATGGCCCAAAGTGACTGAGCAACATTGTACAATCATCGCCTTGCATATTTAGGCGTTATTCTTCTCTCAAACTGAAAACACTCTACTGAACAAAAGGTAAAAGGAGCTGTTACCTTGAAAACTACACATGAGCATTTTGAGCTTTGGAGATGTAGACAGATAAATAAAAAGAGCTACTCAAACATGTGTGAATGAAGCAAAAAACAGCTCCACGTATGCTCTTGCTGATGTGACAATTTTATTACATGGTTTCAAGTTTTTGTAATATAGGAGAAGGGTTGATATTTTTCCCATGACCAATACATGGAAAAAAAATCCTACATATTGGCTAATACATAATAATGACACCCTGTTTACGATGTAGTGAGAGGTGCAAATATAAGTTGTACCTCTGCAGCTCTTGACCCAGACTTTGGGATCTGTCTTCGGGCAGCACTTCGTACATGTCATCTTCCTCCAGACTTCGCTTGTATCCAATGCTGAACAGAGGGTTGAGCCAACTGTGGCAAAAGCACAAAAGACTAAATTACATAACAGTCAATAAAGGAGTTATTCGTGTCATAACGTTATAAAGTTTGGACTTGGCTTGGCGTTAACTTCATTTATTTTAAACACGAGGTCTATAGGTTTGTCAATTAAGGCTAAGTGGATATAGGATAGGAGGAGACATACACGGTTAGTTTTGACCTGGTCTATTCCCAGCTGGTCCTTATAAAGTCTCACCTTAATCCTGGTTATGTGCAGGATATAAAACCTGGTTTAGTTCATACTTTGGGTTAAGAAAAAAAAAAAAAAAGGGGGTTTTCTAGTAGGTTTTTATTCTGCACTCTTCTATTTTTTGTTAATTTCATAATGAGTGTTTACTTTTTGATGTGTGTATTGTGATTTTAATGTCTTTCTTATTCTATAAAACCCTCTGAATTACTTTGTGTACGAATTGTGCAGTATAAACAAACTCGCCTGGCTTTGTCGTAGTCATGCAAACAGTCGCAGTATTTGTCAAGTATTAAAACACAGCTGTTTTTGGTGTAAAGTTTAGTGGTGACTGTGCTCGATTCTTACATGTGAATAAATCCTCCAAATGTGAAAGTAACAAAAGCCAGTGAATCAACAGGAAGCACGTTTATAAACAACAGATGACTGGAAGAAGTGATGTGCGCGCACTCTTTAAAACGGAACATACGCACAACTTTCTAAAGTAAAAATGAAGGTTTTGCGCATGTTTCACTTTGTTGGAGTCTGTTAATACACTGTTATAAAGTAGGTCTTGCACAGTTTAACTCGTGTTTAAATCGCCCGCTCTGTGGCTTAAAGCGTTCACAGTTCCACTCACCAGAAAAATATCTTGGAGAAAACATTGGCCGTGGCCGCCGGGTTGGTCTTAACATCTTTACCGACTTTATCCATGGCAGGCCACACTTTCCCGGGCCGCTTCTCGTCTCCTGTTACCTTCCTCTAGCGGGCGGCGGTTCTCGTTGGGGAGGGAGTGTTTTAGGGCTAAACTCGCACATGTCCCGCGGAGGTCGGAACCCCCCAATCCCGTGCGTTACATACACCCGGACGCGCAGCACTAATGGTGCGGACCGTGACGCACACCGACGCACCGCACGGGCCCGCCCCCTCACGCCTGATTGGACAAACTCACGCCCGCGACACGCTATTGGCTGCTGGCTTTATTCCGGAGAGATCACATTGGCGGAGTTATGAAATGTTATTCGTCCGGTAGTAAACCTCATGTGCTTCTGAGGGGATAGCTGCACTAAAACAAACTGGAAATAATAATAAAAATAATACGTAATATAATGTTTGCGTTATGATCATAAAATGCTGTATTATTAATGCAATGTATTATTTTGTAATTAAACTACTAGAAGTTTAATTATAAAATAATATATTGAATTGCATCTCCATTACATGATGCTAAAATGACATTTCCTGTCTTTTTTTCCTCATGCTCACATGTCCATCCACACTCTTACAGTAGACTAGGAGTCCCCAGAGAGCTAATGAAAACACGCCAGCGTTGATAAGAGGAAATGCTTACTTTCCTGAAGCAAATGTGACTACAAAGCCTTAGAAAAGGCCTGTTACAAACATAGACATTTGTAAATCAAAAACTAGTCCTTGCTTTGTCTGACGTCTCTTGTCGCCTGCACAAACACTGCCTATAAATAGAAGCCAGGTAGGAGATGACAGACCCTGTGACACTACAGGTGTTTCCTGTGCTGATATAATGGACAGAGCTGGCACAGGGGCGCACACTCCACCCCTTTGTGCCCCTGCTCCTCTCCCGCCCTCTCGTGTTTCATTGTTCAAGGAAAATTTCAAAGTATATTCAGTCCCATGTGAAGGAGTTAAACTGTTTTCCTGACAAAATGTGGTCCAACAATAACAAAAAGACACCCCACCTCTACTGCTGATGTTTAGCTAAAAACTGAAGGAGGCGCAGCAGGCGAGCAGACAGGGAGCAGTCAGCCCGCAGCAGGGATCAACGTTTCTTTCTCAAGCTCGGCCTTGTGATAGACCTGTTTTCAACTCCTCACGTTACCACTGTGGCCTCAGAGCCTTTGTTGACAGTACTGAGCGGAACACACTGGAATATGTCCAGTGCTTATAGTCCACTGAATGAATAATAATGGCCAAAGTAGAGTGCAGTTTGGAAGTAGTTCGTTTGTAATTTACTTGTAATCTAAATAATAATTTTCACATGTTTTGTAAAAGCAAAATGAATGTCTTTAAATATTAATGACCTTAACATAAGCAATACAGACTTTTAATCACTGCCATTTAAAGGGCCGTTTTCTGATCAATGTTATAATGTTGTTTCCTCCTAGATGTTAACGTGAAAGCTACCACTACGTGACATCACAGGGTGGAACAGAGCATTTTGAGCTTTGGAGTAATAACAAAGGTCAAACATCTGTGAATGGAACAAAATACAACTCCAGCTCTGCTTTTGATGAAGACCTAGGGTATCGCTGACTGTTGCCTGAACCTCCATCTTGCATCTTGTTAATTGCCCAGTCCTATGTAGTGTATTTGTACATTTTGGTTTTGTGTATTTTTGGAATTTTTGGCATTGCGCAAGAGGGTATACAACATCTTACCTCCCAGCTGTTCCCTATATCAGTTTTCTTAATAACATATTATAGTAGCAATTCAATACACTATCAGTGCAGATATCACGCAGTCCCATCTGGTTCCACTTCATTAACAGGTATAGGGGATTAACAGCTCCCGGCAACAGCAGCCATGGAAACATCCTCAAGACTTCTCCAAATCTCTGGAGCTGCACCAAACAACGCACTGACACTACTCTTTGTCCCATGAGCCTGCAAAGTGTTAGCGATGACAAGAAGGCAGAGACAGACTTCTCATAAATAATATACAACAACTTGCAAAAAACTCCAATCTACAAATATAGGGTTCATATTACACTATTTTCTGATCTGTTATACTGTTTTTTCCTCATCACAAACCCATGCACCTTACGAGAATCATTTGGATAATTTCACCTCTGACCTAAAAGTAACAGGTAGTTATTAACATGAAAAATACTACTCCATGACATCACATGTTCAAGGATGTGTGAAAATTTGATTAGGTAGCAACATTACAACACGGCTAAAAGCGCACAAGAGTCAGTTTTGCGTAATATAGGAGCAAAAAGAGGTAGTAATTTGGTTAGACAATCCGCATTCCTCGTGACGAATGGGACAAACTTCCCAATGAGTTGATGAAGTGTAGCTTGATTTAGATTATTTGTTAGCCTATTTTAACAAACCATAACTCTATTAAAAATGTTTATCTATAAGTAGATTATCTAACTAATTAAAATACATGGTGTAATGCTCGGTCTGTAACTGTATATGAGTACTTTTTGTATAAACTTTTTTTTTTTTTTTTGT